>JANTPZ010013545.1:0-56363 GCA_025593235.1 Vachellia pachyceras
CGAATCAAGCCCATTTCCCTATCAAGCTCTGCAGCCTTATTCTTCAAAAATAGCTCTCTGGTCTTGACACTCAATAAATCAGGAATGATATGTACAAGAAAAAGGGCAGTTGCACATGATACCACAGCAGTTAAAACCTTAGCAGTGGTCATTACTACTGCCACAGTTTTCGAATGCACTGTGAAGGTCCATAAATTTATTAGATGTGTTGCTCCACATAGAACTATGAAAGCACCAAACTGAACAAGCACCCATCTATAAGGAAATACAGCTGATTTCTTTACAAAGTAAATCAGTTCTAGAGGGATTGAAAAATAAGCAAGGGCGATGAAGAAATCCGAAATATATTGATATTTCATCAACAATTCATCCCCTGGTAGTGGCTCAATACAGTTGCAGGATTCCATTGCGAATCAACGACAGAAAGTTTTCCTCTTTTATATAACTGCATTTGAATATGTAAAGAATTAGAATCAAATAGATGGAGAAATGGACAAAAAAACAAAGTAATAATGTTCATATGCCGCTGGGGGTGGCATATTGATGTGACAATTTCAGTTCAGCATCCAATTTACAAATTTCTCTTAATAGTTTCTACCATTAGCATGCAGAACAACAATGACAGAGAAAAGAGAAGGCCATAGTGGAAAAGGATAAACAAGAAACTCTATAGTAGAGATGCAAAATGCCAACCAATGTATTATCGGTAGCAACAACATGCAATGCGAGCACTACTGGTCATACCTTGTAATTCGAAAACATCAATACCAATACAGAATTGAATCTTACGGATGATCTCACAATATGCCTTTAGCATTCCTTTTTTTGGCGTAACATGCCTTTATCATTCTTATTGCTTAGTATAGATCTTAAAACCACCCTAATGGTTGAGCAAATTCGAAGGATGAATGAAATATTTTCAACCCGACGTATCTACAATCAAGCCCCTATTCAAACTCTTCTTCACATATATCTTGACTTACAGCAGCTCGAAAATCTATAATTCCTTCAACAATAGCAGGGATGCAGGTCCCTTCCCCTTTAACTTCTTCAGCTTTTTCCAATCAACAGTCTTAATTTAAAATCTACAACCACAAAAGCTTGTTTTTTATGGCCCAAAACACGCACGGAAAATTAAATGGGTTTTCGTTTAAAACCAATTTCAGACAAGACGCTATGTAGGAATACGAGGATAATATATCCAGACCGACACCAAGCTTCGCATACAAAACCAACTGGTACATATTTAGGAGAGGAAGTGCACAGAAGGACCACATAAATTCAATACGACAATTTTCAATTCCAACCCTCTACTCTCTCAAACTTCCAGTAAAGAAAACAAATTGAAAAAATAAAAATAAAAACTAACCAGATTGGAGCGAGCTGCGATGATCGGCGAATCGAAAAGGAATCAACAGAAACAAGCTGCTTGAATTGGACGTTGCAATGGCGGTCTAAGTTCAATGAATCACTTCCCTTAGAGGAGACAGAGCAACGATCTCCCACTTGCAGCCACAAAGGATGGCGACAGATTTCTCCAAGTCTCAATTAGTCAAGGAAAAGCTAAAATCCCAGCAGACAGCAAACCCGGGAATTCAGTGCACTTGGTCTCTTTTTGTTTATTTGCCATTAGTTCTCACTTTTCTTTGATTCGTTCTCCCAAGTTGTCATCGAGCGCATGATAAAATAAAAATTTGGGTATTATTAAAAAATACGAGCACTGTTGTAAACATTTTATTAGTAACCCCCGCTTCACAGGATTCCTCTTGTTTCACGTGATAAATCTTCAATCCATAATTTGCGACAAGTTTCTTTTATTTAATATCATTATGTTGTTATTCTAAGTTATTTACTTTGTTGTTCTTTCCACGCATTTAAATTTTGTTTTTTATTTTATATTATGTGGGAAAACGGAATAGAAGACAAGAGCCAATAGTTTAAAGTCATTTAATTCGAAGGTGTAAACTTCGAGATCAAAATTTATTTTTAAGGGGGAAGGAAATGTAATATCTCAAATTTGAATAACGGAAATAAAGGTCAAACCGATAAATTACGAGATAATTTAAGGCCCATAGATAAGAAAAATATAAAGGAAAATGCCTATAGATAGAAAGATGATAATCGGCTAACTCCTTAATCTTGAGAATTCTAAGTAAAAATGACCAAAGGGTAAAATGATCATTCGGCATAAATGACAAGGGTAAAATGATCATTTTGATTAGAAAGAGTCTGGGCACAAAATGTCATCAAATAATAAGAACATTTTGGTAATGTGGTCAAAAGTCAAGTAAAAAGTCAAAGTTGACCAAAATGTCAAAGTCAACTAAGGGTAAAGTTGGAATTAAGAAAAAATAGAAAAAGTGATGGCATTTTGGTAATTATGAGAGAAGTAAGAAAAGTAGTGGCATTTTTGTAATTATGGCCAAAGTATAAAGAGTAATGGCCTTTTCGTAATTAAGGGATTTTGGAGGACTGGAAGACTGAGAAATAATTATTTAAGATTGCAGGAGTCCTCAAACACTGGAGACCCAAACTGAGAAAAGTTTAGTTGGGTCCTAAAGTGTTTAATAAAATTATTATCCAGTATCCGGTGCGGGTAGTTCCTTAGTACGGAGAACAACAGTACCCGAAAACGTAGAAAAAGGATTTTCTTAGAAAATTAATTATAGAAAATCTGGGAAGAATTTTAAAGAACAGAAAAGGGCTGGAGTATCAGGGAAAATTCTAGAAATTTTCCATGCCCTAAAGTCAAATTGGCTACCGGAAACACGCTTTATAATGTTTCGCAGGAATCGAGGAATCCTGACGAATTACAAGGAAGACCGGGGTACCTTGGGAAAGGAAGTGACGCCACCTAAGCAAGGAGGCCTAGGGAATGGCACCACATGAGAGAAAGTCTCTGGAAAAGTAAAAAGGAAGTTACCCGGATAAAGGTTGCTTTACGGAAATACGTATAACCGGATCAAGTAATTGGATAGTAATGGGATTAGTTAGCCTAACCAAGTCTTGGAAGCCAAGTTAGAGAGTAATGATGACAACTTTTTGACTCACTACAAGAGCTTGACAAGTGGCAAGATCTCAAGCTTCAAGAGGAAAACTTAGCCATTAAGTTTAAATCCTAACCATCCATTATTTTGTGAGGATTTTAATTAGCCATTTCCTTTCTTTCCTTCTCATTTGGCCGGCTGATCTCTCCCCTCCCAAGCTCCAAAAATTTCATCATTTCTCAAGCTCTCAAGGAGGAACAAGAGAGCTCCACATACAAGGTAAAGTTTCCAAGTCATTAAACCATTACATTTTTCCTAAGTGTTGCAACCTTCTCTACCATCTTCTTGGGTTAAAGTCTTGTTAAATCCTCTCTTTTGTGAGAATAGAGAGCTAGGGTTCTTGAGTTCTAAAATGGAAAAGAGAAGGATTTTGAGAAAACCAAAGGTTGCAACATGTGGAAAGAAAAGTTGAGAAAACCAAACTTCCCTCTTCTTGCAGTTTTTCAAAAATTTGAAAGAAATAGATGTTAATATCTTGTTTTGATGATAAAAAAGTTTTAGTTCGAAGGTTACATGGCAGGATTTGGAAATGGTTCTTTGAAATTTTTGAAAATGAGTTTTACAGTTCAAAAACTCGAGTTTGATGATCCACAACTCGAGTTCTGTGCCTTTGTTTTGAAAACTTTCAGGTATAACTCAAGTTTCCAACTTCAAGTTGTGATGACTCGAGTTACACCATTTATAGAACTCGAGTTACATGCCTTAAGTCCTCTGTCCAAGGACTTTCGTGTGCAAAAACTCGAGTTTGGAGGTTAAGCAGCTCGAGTTACTTAGAACTTTCAGCGACAACTCGAGTTTCCAGCTTCAAGTAGTGACAACTCGAGTTCCAGGTAATAGAACTCGAGTTTCGTATCCTTGAACCTCTGAAGGAGATTTTGCTTCAATGTAACTCGAGTTCCATAAGCATATAACTCGAGTTGCACAACTGATTTACCAAAAACTTCCAACACAAACTCGAGTTGTAGCAATTAAAGTTTTGTCCGCTCGAGTTACATCCTTTTCAAAACTCAAGTTGCATAACATAATTTCACCACTTGCAATCTGAACCCGAGTATCCAAATTAAATTTTTCTCAACTCGAGTCAGGCATTTTTGAAAACTTGAAGTTTTATCACATAACATTTCAAATAGCTATGAATCTATGAGATAGAACTCGAGTCATGCTTTCCTTCAACTCGAGTCTCAACTTTATCTGACAAACAGTGTCTGACACGGAGCTTCACTTTTACCAAATCCTTCCTTATTCCTGTCAAAGATTTTTAAAACCTACCTACCACCATAAATGCACATTCACTAACCTATGAAACAGGAAAATTTTCACCTGCTGAAGATCTCCAACAACGAGAAGCAATCAGAATTTTTCAGTCTTCACCGATGTTGAAAGAATACATTTATTGCCGCATTCAATGCTCACACCAACTAGAGACAACGGCTACTCAATTTGAGTAACGGACATTTGGCCTTCTCTAACGGACAACTTAAAAGACTTCATCTATAAATATAGAAGCATTGAAGATGTAAATAGACGACGATCAACAACGCTTTTTCTCATACGCTCTCTTGTCTTCTATAAACATTCAAAATCATTCTGTGATCTTCAGTTATTAGCATATCTACTCTTTTGAAGAGTTTAAACTTGTGACTCATTCTTGTATTCAGTGAGAAACTCAAGGACGGGGCCTTGAGATTATTGGGTTGTGAGATTGTGAAAAACAGAGAGTGAAAGTCTCTGTTCTATTGTATTCAGTGAGGGGGAGTGTGACTCCTGGTTTGTAAGTGTCCAAAAATACTAACTTTCAACAATTAAAGTTTCACAAAAATTTCATAATATTCATATTTTATCATCAACATCAAATCTCATCCTGTCAAAAATTTTTATAGGCTCTAATGAACCAAAAGAAATTATAAAACTCAAGCTCAATTGATACAAAAATCCTATGTACCCCAAAATAAACAGATTATCTACAAAATTTATTTAAAATTTCTCAAATCAACTAATAATTAAACTGAATCGATTAAATCACCGATGGCACTTCCAAAATTCAAAATAAATTGTTTTGTATCATTTTTATTGGGCAAATAATTAGTAAATATTAATATTGGTTCTGTTCATAAGAAAAATTATTATAAAATAATGAGCTAACCAAATCAAAAATCCAAACCAATTAAAACTATCCATTATCATCCCTCTATATTCCTATACTCTTATATTGTCAAAACTCAAAACTTTTCAAACCCTAACATGAAAAATTTCCTCTAATCAAAACAAAATTACTACTATATGAAAGAGAAAAATTCATTGAACAATTTTTATGAAGGAAGTTTTATGATTAGAGGTAATTTTACTTACCAAAATAAGCTCCAAGAAAATGGCAAACAAATGCGTAGCAAGCCTCAGATGAACAGTGCGAAATAGTAAAAATGCCGAACTCTCTCTCCTCTGGTGTGATTAAATAATACTTATGGCAAAATTACACAATTTGACCCCACAGGTTTCTAATATTACGAAAAGGACCCCGTTTCTTTCTTCTTCTTCTTCTTCTTCTTCTTCTTTTTTTTTTGCCATTTAACTATTTAAATATATATTATAGTTTATTTTAATTTCAAGAATCATATTGAAGCCAAAACCATATTACTTAAATCCATAATAATAAATTTCAATTATCATAAAACAATATTTTCTAATCATAATTTTTAAAAGAAAATAAAAAATTTTAAGATGTTACAATATTCACATCTATAGCACCCATAGTTTTATTCCATTAACATACCCAGCAGGACCATTTAGAATCACTTTAGTTGGCCATATGAAAAATGAAGCTTGAAAATTTATGCTTTCGGGTTACTATTCATAACCCTATAAAAATGACATTAACTTTTAAAACTTGTAATTAATTGTAGGAAAATAAAAATTGAGTAATTCCAAGTTCTATGGGAAGATAATTGGATAAACATGAGTGGAAAATAAGTTTTGGATAGTTTCATTTTAAAATCATGCCCAATTATAAATTCAAATGTTACTGTTTATTTGGTTATTTTTTATTTTTCCAGTGATTTTACCCAACTTTTGAAAGACATATCTTTTAACGCAGTTATCGGATTAGGACAAATTGCCACTCATTTTAAAGGGTAAAATCAGATCTATTAGGTGGCAAAATCTCACATCCTAATTCACTTGATTGCTACAAAATGGTATGGTCAACTTTAGGTCCAATTTTGTTGACTTTTATCCCCTTTTTCATCGTGCTTGATCCAATTGATGTTTGGTTGCTTTAGCTTGCAATGTTCATGCCTTTAGAGAATTTTGACCTACTCTAGCATACTTAAAAAAATAAATCCATTATAATCAATACATACTACCATTATGGGTATTTACAACCTTCCACAAATGCTCATTAAACACTTACCAAACCTCCAAACATTCTCCTTCTTTCGTCTTCTCTTCTTGGATAAAAGCTAGCCCTAGGGTCTGGTTACATTGATTGGGTAAGATTCTTGGGAATCTTAGAAGCATAAGCAACTATTATATAATCACATAACATGCATTTAAAAACATGATACATGTTTAACTTACTTAACCTTGAAAATAAAATTTTATGCATACCTTATATGTCACCCAACATAGTGTAACACCACTTTTACTTAGCTTTTATCCATTAGAGACTTTATCTCAGCCACTTGAGACCATTAAATGAGCTAGAATTAGTTAACCAAGTGACTTTCAAAAATTCTCAAAATAGTCACTATTGACTTTGTGGCTTTGAAATATTGGCCAACTTTAAAATTTTATAACTAATTCCAGAAAAAATCTCAAACAAGTGATTTAAGTTTCTTATTAAAGCTCATTGCATCTTTATGGAGGAAAAATACCTATTTGATCAAATTAAATCCCAAGCTTCCTCTTAAATCATGTGTGATTTAACTATCCATTTTGTCAAAATTTTGGAACTTCACTGCTACCAACTCTGGATTTTGTTGCTATGGCAAACTCTTCTAGAATTGCAGATTTTCTACTCTCGGGTGCACTTCGCCAGGGCGAACTTTGTTGTTGCCATTTTTTTGATTTTTAGCAGAACTTTGAAAATGCATAACTTTTTGCACACAAGTTCAAATTTAACAAAATAGGGTCTTTAGAAAGCTTATAAAGATACCTACTTGCATGAAATATTTCATGGCCTTTGAACTTCATTTACTCCCTTTATCCAATTTTGACACAATCAAGGGCTTTGGACCCCTCTTTAGTCAAGTTGCATGCTCAACTTTTTCTCTATCACTCTTATCACATCATAACTCATATATTCATCATGGCTTATCATACATTTATATCACTTAACTCATAATTTCCATAAAATGGCAAATTGTCATACATTCACCCAGAATGCACATATACAAAACATCATTCACAACATGTAGCTTTGGAAGACACCCACCTTTCACTATTGCACCTTTTGTCCTTTCTTCTTGAGCTTGTGCCTATGGTTAGTCATTGGAAAGAATGAGATTTCAAAGAAATACCAGTAGCATTTATCTCTAACTATCTTAAAGCAGAGACCAAAGCATGTCCACTGTTTCCCACGCGGCATTTTAATGGCTTTCCTTCATATGTTTCTCATTAGCAGTTCTTGCACTTTGTTTCAAATTTTAAATTTATATTAATATTTTAAAAATTCAAATATTTTTCCACAATGTTATCTCTCCTATACATACGCCCACCACTTTCTCAACTACAGTTTCTGATTACATTGCACGTTCTCATTAACGGTTAAAGCTTTCTGTTTTGTATGATTTTTTCCCAACATCTTGTACATTGTGTTTAAAATAAATAATTTAAATTCCATAAAAATATGATACAATTGTGCTTGAGTTTAATTTTTTTCTATTGTTATATATTGGTGTGTAGTTACTTGGATAATATATTGATCGATTTGTAACTAAAAATTTATTTATTTGATTTTAAATAAAATAGTAGTTGTTATATGTGATTTCAAATTTACAATATGTAGTTTCAGATTTTTAATTTTATTTTACAATATAAATCTATAACTTATAACTATTTTAAAATAGAGATCAAAACATGTCCATTGCTTCACATGTGGCATTTCTACTATTTTCCCTCAAATGTTTCTCATGTTTACAGGTAGTTGTTGAAATTTCTCTACACCACCTCACCTTCTCCTCCTCTCTCCTATAAATTCGTCCACCCTTATTCCCACTACAACTCTCATCTTTCAATCGTGATATGTAGTGCACATCCTTATTGGCGGTTATTATTACGTGTTTTGTTTGCTTTTTTCAACATTTTGTATAATGTTTTTACACCAAACTAATTTGAATGCCTTATAATAGGATAAAATTTTGCCTCTCGTGGAGTTTACCTTTTTATTTCATTGATATATATTATTTTAATGTTAGTAAAACAAAATATCTAAAGAATTATAACTCTCAAAATATATCTATACCTATTTAAAAGAAAAATAGAAGTTGTTTACTTTGTTTCAAATTTTAAACATTAATTTAAAATTTAAATAAGAGATTCACTTTACTACCTAAAAAGAAGGAGATCATAGAGTTTTTGGAATTATTTATTTATCCCTTTAACTACCCTATTCATCCTGCAAAAGATAACTTCCCTTAAAAATTTAGTATGTATTTAATTTTACCATTCATTTTACATTAAATAAAAACCCTGATAAATTTTGTTCGTAATCAGTTTTTAGTTAGATCACCCAATATTATTTTTTTTTGCTAAATGTGTAATGGTCAATATTGTGTATTTTTGTATTATTTGCATAATTTATTCTTTCATAATTGTTGACACATAATATAAATTTTTTATTTCAAATAATAATAGTAGTAAATTATTACTATAATTTTTAGTTGAACATGAAAAAGGCAACAGTATTTGTAAATAATAGAAGTAGTGGAAAGTTACATTCATTATCATTTGTAGGGGGTTACATTATTTATGATACGTATTAGAGTATTACGTGACATTGCATCATTTCAATATAAAATTAAAATACCAACATCATTTTGCTGCCTAAAAAGTAGGAAATGTGAAGTTTTTCAATTGTTTATTTTATCCTTATACATGCTGCATAAATAACTCTCCCAAAAAATTTAGTTTTAAACCAATTTTACCCTTTTCAATTTACATTAAATAATAACATTTATAAGTTTAGTTTGTAATCAATTTATCAATTAGACCATACAATTTTATTTTTATTTCCAATTGAGTAACGGATGTTATTGTATTTTTTTATTATTTGTACAATTTCATTATTTCATAGTTGCAGTAATATAATTTTTCTTAATATTTCCAACATTGCTTATAATAAATTGTTTAAATTATTTTTAGTTGAGCTTGAATAAGGCAAATTTCTTTTGAAGTATTTGGGAGTTTAATTCGTCATGAAGGAAGTAGTGGGGAGTTACATGCAACATGAAAGTAATGTGTGTCCATGAATTATGCCATTAAGTTTTTAATGATGTGGTTGTTACTGTATAAATAGATGGTTTGCAGGACACTGTGTGTACATGTTGTGAGCCTTAGTTTGATGGCTTTGGTGGGAGTGTTTGATCTACTCGAGTAAGCAAAATTTGACCCTATATACAAAAACTATGATATTGCATCTTCTTAAGTGATTGATCCATCTTTGTTAAAATTCTTATGCTAAGCCAATTTAAGCATAAGCATAACGGGAGAAGAAAATATTTGATTTTTCAAAGTTGATGCCCTACCTGATACTGTGCAATAACTGTCTAGTATTTCTTTAAGCTTCCTGCAATTTCTATTTTCTCCATTTATGAAGAAAATTACATCATCAGCAAAAAAACGGTGAGACAATACAGGACATTTGCTTGCCAACTTAATCCCCTTTTGCTTCCTTCTCTCAACTTGTCATTTGTATCATCTTTGATAGCACATCCATGGCCATAATGAACAAGTAGGGAGACAATGGATCCCCTTATTTGATGCCTCTCTCCATTTTGGATTCAGCAATTTTTCTTCCAGACATCAATAGGCTCAGGTTTGCAGACCTGATGCACTCCATTGTCCAGCTTATCCACTTCTCCCCAAATCCCATTCTCCTTATGGTTTCTTCCTTAAAGTCCCATTCTAATCTATCATATGCTTTGTTCATGTGCACCTTTACAGCCATCTCTATCTTCCTTCCTTTCTTCATTCTCTTCAAGTAGTGGAAGGCCTCTTGTGCAATTACTATGTTGTCCTGGATCAATCTTCCAGTTAAAAAAGCTCTTTGGTTCTTAGTAATAATTCTCATCATCAGGGGTTTCATTCTGTGCTCAACAATTTTGATATGATTTTATGCACAAAATTGCATAGCTCTATTAGGTGAAATTGCCCCACACTCTCTGCATTCTCTATTTTTAGTATGAGACTATATTAGTTCTATTCATTGGCTTCAATTATGTTCCTTGCTGGAAAAACTCCTTGACCATCCCAATTATCTCCATACTCACCTCCTGCATACCTTCTGATAGAAATCTCTTGAGTATCCATTAGGTCTAGGAGCCTTGATCCCATTTAATTGAAAAGCTTCTCTTTTTATTTCTTTTAGCAGTCACCTCCATGTCTAAGAGCATGTTATCATCTTGAGTTACTATGCTTTCTACATACCTCAGGGCCTCTTCCATATTTCATCTTCCACTTGTTGAGAACATCCCATTGTAAAATTTGCTAAAGGCCTCACTTATCTCCTCATCTTCCTCCAACCACTCACCTTCTTCATTCTTTATTCTCATCATCTTATTTTGTAGTTCTTCTTTGAACTGTAGTAGAGTGGAAGAAGCTTGTGTTTCGATCCCCTTCTTTTAGCTAGCTTATTCTTGATCTTTGTTTCCAACATTCTCTTCTCTGTCCCATGTCTCCTCTATCTCCTTCAGCAGCCGTTCAATCACTTTAGTTTTACCATCACCCAATTCTCCTTCCCTTCACTCAACTCTCCTCCTGGCATTTGGGAAGGTGTTCTTTCCCCACCTTGAGAGGATCCTTCTGCAATTATTTAGTCTCCTCAGTATATCCTGAGTTTTTGCCTTACACACTTTTTCCTCAATCTACCATCCCTTTCTAGGAAATCTGCATGTTCAGCCCAGAAGCTTTCATACATGAAGATCCTTTGTCCTTTCGCATATTTATGCTCACAGTCCATCACCAGCATATGATGATCATATCCTACTGGTTCCACATGAATAATTGTAGCATTTTGGAAGGTCATTATGAATTCAGTATTTGCCAAGGCCCTACCCAGTCTTTCCTTCACATGTTCTCTTCCCATTCTGTTGTTGCACCATGTGAACCTCGTACCCTGGAACCCCAAGTCCATCAAGCAGTAGTTTGCCATCATATATTGGAAATTGAGCACCCTCCTTATATCCAGAGGTATCCGTCCCAAATTTTCTTCTCTAGAGCTCACATCGTTGAAGTCTCCCACACAAATAAATTCGTTCCATGCATTCAGTTTCCCTTCAATTGTGGGAGCTCCATACATAAAGGTTATGAATTGAGGTACCTTATACTGGGATGATGTCACACTAATATGTATTATGTTCCTTGAGTTATGCCAAATGTTAACTTCTATCTCCTCTTTTCACCATATAGCCAAGCCTTTACTTCTTCCTCTAGGCTCTACATAGTACTCTTCTTGCATCATACATCTCCTAATTATTGACACTTCCTCTCCTTTCATTCTTGTTTCCATTAGGAAGATAATTGAGGGTTTATATTTCCTGCTTTCATCCATCAATTGTTTATTGTCAAGGCCCTTCCCAAACCTTAATGATTCCAGCTAATGATTTTCACGTTTCCCTGGTGGCTATTTTAGGCTAGCCACCTGTACCCACAGTCACCAATTAATTTTACCCCCTACAAATGATGATGAATGTAACTCTCCACTACTTCTACTATTTACAAATGCAGTTGCCTTTTTCATGTTCAACTAAAAATTATAGTAATAATTTACTATTATTATTTGAAATAAAAAATTTATATTATGTATCAACAATTATGAAAGAATAAATTGTGCAAATAATATAAAAATACACAATATCAACCATTACACATTTAGCAAAAAAAATAGCATTGGGTGATTTAACTAAAAATTGATTATGAACAAAATTTATCAAGGTTGTTATTTAATGTAAAATGAATGGTAAAATTAAATACATACTAAATTTTCAAGGTAAGTTATCTTTTGTAGGATGAATAGGGTAGTTAAAGGGATAAATAAATAATTCTAAAAACTCTATGATCTCCTTCTTTCTAGGTAGTAAAGTGAATCACTTATTTAAATTTTAAATTGATGTTTAAAATTTGAAACAAAGTGCACAACTTCTATTTTTCTTTTCAATCGATATAGATATATTTTGAGAGTTATAATTCTTTAAATATTTTGTTTTACTAACATTAAAATAATATATATCAATGAAATAAAAAATTAAACTCCACGAGAGGCAAAATTTTATCCTATTATTAAGGCATTCAAATTAGTTTGGTTTAAAAACATTATACAAAATGTTGAAAAAAGCATACAAAACACAGAATAATAACTACTAATGAGGATATGCACTACATATCACGATTGAAAGATGAGAGTTGTAGTGAGAAGAGAGGTGGATGAATTTATAGGAGAGATCAAGAGAGGGTGAGGCGGTGCAGAGAAATTTCAACAACTGCCTATAAACGTGAGAAACATTTGAGGGAAAAGGGTAGAAATGCCACATGTCAAGCAATGGACATGTTTTGATCACTATTTTAAAATGGTTATAAGTTATAGATTTATATTGTAAAATAACATTAAAAATTTGAAACCACATACAATAACTATTATTTTTATTTAAAATGAAATAAATGTATTTTGCAGTTATAAATCGATTAATATATTATCTAAGTAACTACACACCAATACATAACAATAGAAAAAAATTAAACTCAAGCACAATTGTATCATATTTTTAAGGAATTTAAATTATTTATTTTAAACAAATGTACAAGATGTTGGGAAAAAATCATACAAAACAGAAAGCTATAACCGTTAATGAGAACGTGCAATGTAATCAGAAAATGTAGTTGAGAAAGTGGTGGGCGTATTTATAGGAGAGATCACATTGTGGGAAAATATTTAAATTTTTAAAATATAAATTTAAATTTAAAATTTAAAACAAAGTGCAAGAACTGCCAATGAAAAATATATGAAAGAAAGCTATTAAAACGTCACGTGTCAAACAGGGGACATTCTTTGGTCTCTTCTTTAAGATAGTTATAGATTGTTAGGAATCTGATTTTTTTTTAAATCGAATTGATTCATGTAATTGGGATAAGATATTTGGTAAGTGTAAGATGGGTTGTATTGATAGGTACTTTTATGGGAGTTTCTTGACGATTGGCTACGGGTGATTGTAATATTTGATTTGAGATTAATAAAGTGACCATGTTTTGACTAAAAAAGTAAAAGATAATAAACGCCTTTTTTCGCTTCTTCTTCTTTACGCAAAGATAAACTTCATGATTAAAACATCGTATTAGCCCTGAAACATCCTGACTTAGGTCTTCATTGGATCCATCGAAACCTTCCTGCGGCACGCCGTCACTCAACGCTGAATTTACAGTTCAGAAAGGGGAAGACGTCCCCCTCGGCCCTCCGGTTCTTCGCTCTCCTCAGCGGCTCAGCCTCTCCGGAGGAAATTGACGAAGCGAAATTCAACTCCGTTCCAAATTTTGATCATGTGGGTGGCGGTTGTTTGCGGTGTAATCATCTACCAACTGTGCAAATGCTTCTTCTATGATGATGACACCATGGACCTTGAATATTCTGATACCAATGCCCTTTTCTCGGTTGCTGAAAGGTAGTTTTCTCTGTTAAATTTAAACATTTGATCTTAGTGTTCAAATATTTTAAAAATTTGAAGAAAAGGCACATGATTATTGGAACCCTGTTGAGGTCTGAACCTAGTTGAACTTGATTTACTTGTACATCATTGTGAAGATCGTACCAATACGGAGAAGTAAGATGGAAATAGTGAAGTATTTATTTTCAGCTGTTTTTGTTGTCTATCCCTGTTCATTACTATTTTTTGTTCGAGTTGAAGACGTAACGACATTTTCATGTTTTATTTATTTCTAGACTTAAAAAGCTTTATGGAGGAAATGTGTATGTGGGGCTTAGAATTCCGGATGCTGATACCGGCTCCCGGCAGAGCATGGATATAGTGCTCGTGACAAAAGGGTATGATGACTTTTCTTGTTTCTGGATTTTAAAATTTGCATGGATTATGGGCATTACAACTTCTTAAAGAAGGAGGCAACTGCATATGCCACATGTACTATTATATTCAAGCAGAAAAATAAAAGCAAAGTAGAATAGTGTAACCTGGATAATAATTTGACTTCTCTGCTATTTTTACAGTTTCTGGATTAAAAAAATTGAAGGAGGATAAATATCATACCCGAATCACCTTTCTTATTTTTCCTTATTACCAAGAAAACCCTCATTTTATCATATCTTTCGCCATTTACTAGATGACAAAATGTTGCATAATTAATGGAAATATTTTAATTGTGATAATTTTATTTGTCCTTCCTAACTGTAACCATGCAGAGAGCTAGTTGTGGTTTCTGTCAAGAACTTTTCAGGAGTTGTGTCCGTGAGCACTGGTGGTAATTGGGTGTGCGAAAGCCCAGGAAGACATAGAGCAAAGCATCAACCTGATCCTGTAAGGAATCAATCTTATTTGTTTGATCTTCAGAAACAGAATAGCTACATATTGTTGCTGGATCAGTACTGTTTATCCGACGGCTAGAATTAAATTGATTTGGAATGTGCATACACCTCCTATTACGAGTTGTCTTTCACCATTGCTTGTTGCCAATTTGCTCAACTATGTTTTCTTGGCAGCTATTCCCACCATTACCTCAGGCCCATTTGGTATGATGGAAGTGGAAGTCTGAAAAATTGGTCTTTGGCATGTTAGAAGTCTCTTCACTGTGGAACCCAAAGATTTCCATGGAAGTGATGATAAGAGTCTACTATAATCCTACCTGTAATATTTTAAGACACCTTTGCCCCCAGCATTTTCAACCTAAACCACCCTCCCTTGACAGATTTGACCCTTCAGTGATACCCAAGATGGCTAAGCAACAAGGTCAGGATGCGGAAGTTTCCAATGATGACAACATCCAATGCATGGTCGAGATCCAACCCTTCTCCCTCAATTTGCATGACATTAACACAAGCAGGAACGGAGGATGCTAATGACAGCAATAGTGTTGATGGCAAAGAGGCAAATCTACTAAACTCCCTTTAGCTTCTTTGATTTTCACTTCATCAACCTCCGGGCCCTTCAGTTTTTAGATCTTCTTCGACCTGCTTCAGCCTTGTCTTCCCTGCATAATCTTCTTCTCTAGATCCTTGGTCTTCCTCCTCCTGAATACTCCATTGCTGTCAGATCCATCGTCTCTTCATTTGTTTTAAAGTTCTTATGAAATCTAATTATTGATCTTGATTATTATATGTGTAAAAGCTCTGATTTGTGGTTTCTTAATTGGTTTATTTGTTGTTGAATTTCTTGTCTGGTTCCTTCTTCGCCAACTTATATTTTTTTCTTTTTAATGTTGATTTCTTCAATCAGGTTGATTGTTTTTCAATCCGGTTCTCAATCCAATAATTGATTCATGGTTTAAGTTGGGTTTCTATGGATGTTAATAGGTTTCTTGTTATAAAATTTTAATCCTTATTGAATATCAGTCACCTTGTTCAGTGCTTTTAAAACTGATAAAGCAAGAACATGGCTGTCTTACTGTATTTTACTCTCCTTTTCTCATTAATCTTCATCTAGGTTGTGGAAGCTAGAAATCAAGCATCTATCCTTGAATCATATCTTGCACAAAGAGGAGTTACACTCCCTGAAGGATACATAACTTGTAAAGTTATACTACCAAATCCAAAACTGTGGTATGATTTTTAATCTCATTCTATTGGTAATAGAAATAGCAAGGCTTTCATTCTCATTCTATTGGTAATATAAATAGCAAGGCTTTCATTTTCCACTATCAGATAATATCCTTTTTGTATATTTGTAGCCAACTAATTTGCTTTATAATTCATCCAACTCCTTAAAATTCAAAACTTGGAATTAAGAGTTTAATTTTGGAAAGACTGAAAATACTACTAGCTATGCAAACAGAAGCTGTGAACTATATATTCTTGAAGTTATAAAAGTCTAGTTTCAAGTATCATAAGTGCTATCAATACCGTGTTCTGCAATAAAAGTAACTGATGAATTTGGAAATTCACTATAACTTTTGAGAGCGTTAAATTTCCAACTTAGGCCATGGTTTTTACACTTAGTTTATTAATGTTAGTCATTATCCTCTACTTTGTTGGAGGTGTCATGGATGAAATGTTCACATGAGACGCGAAATATCTAAACTCTTAAAAGGCCCATGCATGAGTGAAGTGAGGCATTGCATTGAAATAATGTGATATATAGAGTACAAACAAGTGCGCACACGCGTGTCATTAAAATAATGTTTATATATGAGCACGTGATAAACAAAAATCTTTTTTCTGAAAATGGTTATTTTAAGATCTAAAATGCACTACTTAAGTTCAACAAAGTATTTGAAGACATTAAAGACAATCTAAATATTATGTGTTTGTATATAGTACGTTTTACAAATTTTTAAGTATAAAAATTTTGTCTTTTATTATATTTTAAGTTTAGGCCTTTTCCTGTTTTTTACTAGAATATTTTCTTAATTAATCTAATATTTTTTTTACCTGAATTAATTAATCTAATATTTTAAATTTTAAAATTTACTATTTTTAATTATACAACTTTTCCATAGAGGAAGAGGAAAACAAGAGGAGTTAGTATGAACAACGTGTGTGAACAGATCATTCTTTTTTCTTATTATTAGAATGCTTACGGAAGTATCTAAAGAGATAGATAGAGATAGAGAAAGAACAAGCCTAGTACAATGTACCTGAACTGTATTCTATACTTTAGACAATGAGTACAATCTGGAGAGCCATTAGAACAATTACCCTCATGTTGAGTATAGATGTTGATCATATCCAACTTGTTACTAAATATCTCATTGTTCCTGAATTCCTTGTCATCAAATTCCGTGGCTGACATTCTGTTAAGGTTATTAACACCTCTTTCATTATTTCTTGTTAGTATGATGTCATCTACATATACTATCAAGATTGACATTTTCCCTTCATCTGTGTTTCTAATAAGCATTTTGTGGTTTGTTTGATACTTTGCGAACCCAATCCTCTTCACAAGAGTGGCAATAAATTATTCTTGAGAATATAAAACACTATGCAGCACAACATACTAATTAATTGCGACAGAACCAATTCCATAAACCCTAGAAGACTACCCATTAGTAACAATGACATTAAGATTGAGTTTACAAGTTTATTAGACTGTCAAATAAATTTTTGCTACTAGTCATGTGGAGATTCAACCAAGTCAACATTCCAAACATTTGTATTCTTAACTATTGTTATAATTTATGCATGTATTAACCATATTAATAGCAACTTCATTGCCTACTTGAGCTTGCAAATCACATTTTTGAAGCTGTTTTCATAACAATCATCCTCCTTACCAAATGGTTCCTTGGTCTGAAGCTGCCTTCTCTTGGTCATTGAAAAACCTTTATCATCGTTTTTCTGCTTAAATTTAGAGGAAGATGACTCACCATGGATCTTCCAACTATTATCACGAGTGCAACACTTCAATTATAGTGCTCGCACTACTTCCCTTGCTTATTTTCTCTCTAATTGGGGGATTGACTATTTCTAACTACTAATGTAGATCTCTAAGATGATTGTTGAGATGTGGGAGAGTTGAATTAATTGCTTATGACTTTTGTTGATAATTGCATGTTTAGATAGATTAGGAAAATTAAACATTGAAGCACAAGGTGTGTACCTTGATTTTTAGGTATGGCTAGGAGACCTTCTCAATAAATGCCGGAGGATAAAACCAGTTATGCTCAGATGGAGATTTATTGATAATATGAGGAGAGATTTATCGGTAAATAAGGTTGGCAAGGGAAAAACTTATTTATCGGTAAATAAGGTTGGCAAGGGAAAAATTTATTTATTGGTAAATAAGGTTGGCAAAGGAAAAACAAACTTAGACGTCATTTTTATCAATAAGCCAGTGAAGATTTTATCACCAATTTTATGAGCACAAGTCCAAAGGGAGAGCTTACTCCAAAATGCAAGCCTATTAAGTGGGACTCTAATGGGTACCTGATGGAGCCCAAGCCAAATGATATAAATCCAACTGTGAATTTATGTTAAATATCCGGATAGTTGGAAGAAAGAGATTCTCAGCAGGAATAAAGCTAAGCTCATAAAATAAGCTACTGGAGAGGATAAAACTAAACAAACACTCTAACAAAGATCATGGACAGATTTCACTCTAACAGCATAAATAAAAAAATGATGAAGAAAGATGAACTTCCTCCATCCCAACCTGGTGTTCGAGAGACCAGGGCTCTCCACCACTTAATCACAAACTTTTTAAGAACTACACCACACCACTTTGGAGAGGTATATAAATCTGAGAGCAGGGACATGCTTATCCACTAAATTCTGAGAGCAGGGACATGCTTATCTAGACAGGGGCAAATGTATTTGTATGATAGGAGAAAACATATTTTACTAATTCCAAAGTGCCACTGTTAACTTCTTTGGTTGTTATTTATTTTCTGGCAGTGTATGTTGTGGTTAATAGTTGTCTCCATGCTTGCAGTGTGCTTTCAGAAAGCAGCTTTCCACCTGAAGTTATTACCTATGAACAATGGGTACAACTGAAGCCAGCATCAAAGAGTACGCTATCTGATTGGATGAAAAGTGCCTTCCGTAGTGACAAGAAAGAGATGCAAGAATCTCTCCATCAGAATTTTGACTTTATCCTTAGCACAGCTCCAATTTGGGATAGGTTAATTTCTGTCTTTTGGTGTGTGATCTAAAAGTATTTTCACAACTGCTTTTTGAGCTGTGAAATCTACTGTCCTTGAAAAGCTCTTGGGATACAGCTTCTAATTTTTTTTTACTATTGATAAAAAAGGAAATAAATATAATGCATGATGATAATCTTAACATAATAAAATCCAGATTCCTGTAAGCAAATTTTCCATAATCTGGACATATCACATCTAGATTCGCAACTCTCTTCTCAAGCTATGGAAAAGATATTAATCGTTGAAAAACTTTGGTAGCCTTGTATTATTTGGCATTTGAGCATGGAACATAGTCTAATCACAAGATATTATCAAAAGGTTAAATCAAAGAAAATCATTGAGAAGTCCCAAGGAATGAATGTAATCACTAAAAAATCTTTCAACAATTGAGCAGCATGCACTGACAAGTTTTAGTGTAAAAAATGACAACAGGTTTATAGCTGCTAACTTTTTTTTGGGACTTTTTTGTGTTTGCATTTCTTCTGTTCGACTTTATGGTGATTTCCACATAAATCAATTTTATTTTACTTTAAACATAGGTTTGTTTGCAGGTTGGAACTGAAAGGAAATAAATACATACTAGGGGAGTTCCTAGAATTTAATGGCAAGCATGAAGATGTCCAAGCTTTGAGGGATATTAGAAGATCAAAAGTTTCGCGTATGACAATTCAACAAACGAGCATGTTTGGACTAGGTAATCTATTTGAGGATATTAATCTAATCTAGCTGTGTGGAGTACTAGCTTCAAGCGGACGAGTTAATCTATTAGAATATTTGCCAATGATTTTTGTTCTCTACTATAAGACTGCAATTACATTTTTTAATTACCCAAGTCTGAAAAAGGCAGAGGCGTTATAAAATAGAAGACTTCTATTAGCTTTCCTTCACCTTAAACTTGATGGTTCAACTACATATTTCTTTCTTTGTACTATTAGTTTTGGTTTTCCTTATTTTACTTTTACCATTTTCAGCGCCTTCGAGACTCCAAGTTTTGTTTGCTGAGCGTGACTATAGAACTGAAGGTGGATCATCAACAGAGTGGAAAGAAGTAAATGTTAGATCAAGGACTGAGGTTTTATTTCAGCCTGAAAGTTCTTCCAAAGTCCGCAAATTTAAGCTTGCTTCTATTATCTCTCTCTCTCTGAGCGCTTGAAACGGCCCAAACTTGAGACCCCCATCGTCTGGAGATGAAGTCAAGAATCTATGAAGTTGGTGAAGTTGAATGCAACATATAAATACCAAATATTTAGTTTAGTGTTTTGAATTCAACTTTGCCAACATAAGTTTCAAAGAATCCATTTCTCCATAAACTCATGTATTGTATTCCAGTGTTCGTTGACGTCATCTGTTATATATCGAGCTTTAAGGATGCAACTAATTGTTATCCCATGTCATGTTCTGCATTTGGTTGGATTATAGTGATAGAGAGAAACTGTTGAAAGAAATGAAGCGGTATGTCAATAGATGGTGCAACAATTCATTGATGCATTTGATTCTGGTCTATGTCTATATTAATTATTAAAAGCTTGTGCCAAGTGTTGGAAGATTAACACCTTTTTTGTAGCAACATCCTGTTTCCCCACTTTTACTTTGTTTATATTGTAATTTTAGCACTCGTGTATTGGTCAGATAAGGCAGAGTTGTTGTCTTTATTTGTTAATCGGTTCAATGAGGAAAATTTATAGTGAGAATAATTTTCAGCTATCTTTCACCCTTCATGTCATCAGAGTGAGTTTCATGTGGACGGTATTGTAATCTACCAGAGTAAATTAACTAAGTTACTTTGCTTTTTTTCCTGCCCAGCAAGTGTTCTTAGTTATTCCTGCCCAGCAAGTGTTCTTAGTTATTTTAGTAATTTTCAGCTATATTGTGATTATTTTCAAATTCCTTGCAGTTGATTTACAACATTAGGGGTGTACTGAAAATTATTTTTTTTAATTGTTGTAGCTCTCGTAGTTAACCTACATCCCCCCAGCTCTCTCTCTCTCTCTCTCTCTCACACACACACACACACACAACTTTGCCTTTATTGATATCACTTTTTTTTTTAAAAAAAAAAACCTTTTCCACCTTATTTTGGGTCAGAAATTAGTGACTTGAAATAGCCTTTTAAAACAATCACTTTCTTAAGAAGTACTTGTGTCCTTTATTTTGAATGGAAAGGAATTGTATTAATAAATCAAGTTCTACATGAGGCATTGGAGTACAAATAAGTTCTCTTATTTTCTAGAAGCTGAAATGTTTCTAGCTCTAAGTACATATGTTCTCTGAGTACATCAACTATGTGTAAAATAACTTCCGAATCGTCCCATAGCTGGCCAAATTTCATACTCCTGACTTTCCTATTGTTGCTTATGTCCTTTATTATTTGAATGCTAATCACTCCAAAAAAACAAGAAGAACATATTTGATAACCACTCTTCATCCATTTACTTGAGTGCTGCTTGCCTTACTAATAAAATTGCATGTTAGCTTTGAAGCCAAATTTGTATTGGCGTCGATGTTGAGAAATCATTGCATGCACTTTAAATGCCGCAATATTGTCCCACAACTAAAATGTGTCTTTCTTGGTCTTCTTATCACTATTTTCCTATGCCTATGTTAATTTTCACAAGCTTAGTTAAAATTTTCATTGACATACCAGAGCCTTGGGTCTAGCAGTACAAGATGTTCTCTTTGTGACATTAAGTTTGGGGTTTGATTCCCACCTTTGGCTCTATGTCTGCCACTCAAATTCAAATTCAAAACCCCCCCCCCCGGGGGCCTCCGGTTGACATGATGATAACAAAATCCATGTTGATTGGCGTAAAATATTGAACTGACCTTGTGATCTCTTCCATTTTCAAGAAACCAGGAACCAGGCCTGATTATCAAAATTTTCCTACCTGCTATTGTATAATAAAGAGGGAATAAGTCAATATCTACAGGAATGGTTGAAGGTAACAACAAAGTCTCCTTGCATGAACCACTCAAATGACATCAGCCAATAAATAAACGGTAAGGCAAAAATGCTCTACAAGCTCTCTCTTAAGGGCGTTGAGCAGCTGAAAGTTTTCAGATGAGCAATATTTCACTCTGAATATTTAAAAAGAAGGATAATTTCAGTCCATAAGTTTCAATAGTTACTATCAATTTTTGTTAGTTAACGACTTTAATTTATTGTTCATCTTTTTCATATTTGTCTCACAGTGATGAACTTACACAATGTTTTCGTAGATCTTCCTCATTTATTATCCACATTTGCTCAACCAAAACTAAAAACTGAGAAAGATAAAAATTGAAAGTATCCATAGGAAAAAAAAGAATAAAAATTGATTAGTCTGTCTATCTAATTTTTCTCTAAATTCCAAGCTATTGTTTAATTAGGCCACTTAATCACTTATTCATTATTTTTCGTCATTATTATTGGTGCCACATGCATTTTCTAACCATAAAATCATCCATGCCATCACGTTTCTTTTAAATCTTGCATTAATTACATCTCCCTTTGAAATTGGAGTTAATTGTATTAACTTCAACTTTGAATTTCAAATTCCATGTTGAAAAAGGGATGCTTTTATTCACCAAAAAAAGGGATGCTTTCACTCTACAATTATCCTTATTATCATCAATCAACTTTAACTTAGAAAACTTGTAATACCAGCTTAACCCATAAGAAAACAGGTCATGAAAACCTTACTTAAACGCTCCTCAGTCTACATATATAATTGCACCAAAACACCCACATTATATATTAGGCCTCCGTTAGCCAATTTCTTCTATTTGTCATTCCTACATTTATTACCAATAATACTTATGTGCTATCAAATTTGCAGAAATTAAGCCTAGTTTGATATGATCAGCAATACTTTCTCTCTATCCGTTCATAATACTTCGCTAAAGATAATGACGATACTCATTGTTATATCCTGAATTTTAGGCCTAATAGTTTAAAAATGAGCTTGAATAATATGTGCTACTTTTGAGAAGTCTCTTGCTAGACAAAATGATTTTATGGAATTGTGTAGCATTTGGCTCAGCAAAGACACGTTAAAAGTGAAAGAAAGTGAAAGGAAGAATATATATATATATATATATATATATATGTATAGATATAGAAGCAGAAAGAACAAGGAAAGGGTAAATATGGAAGTAGAAAGGAAAGAAAGAACAAAAATGTTATTTTCCAGGATGTAGAAAAAGTAAAGATAAAATGGTCATTTTGGAAAAGTAATGGCATTTTGGTAAATAAAGAAAAGTCAAATGACTTTTTGGTCAAAGTTTGACCAAAATATTAAAAAATGTAACAAAGTCCCAAAAGACAGAAAAATTCATTGATCAGTAATTGAGGCCCGGTTAGGGTTGAATTGACAAAAATAACCTCTACGGGAATATTAAAGGTTATTTAATATTTGGATGTTTAATAAATAATTAGATAAATATAATTATTTAAAATATCTTGAGGCCTCAAATATTTGATTTTAAAGTAAGGAAAAATAGCTCGGGAGTTGTAGTATTTTATAAAATTATTCTCAAGATGAAGTCAAAACTAGTTTGCCGAAACGGAAAGAAAATGCTAGAAAATCCTTGGAGGTGGGATTTTCAGAAGAAAAATTATTTAGAGTATTTCTAGAAAGATTTTAAATTTGAGAAAAATTAGAGAAGTATCTCTAATTAAATGGGAATTTTCAAAGATATTACACTGGGCAAGTAATCAAAAAGTTCCCGAAAAGAATTCTCGGAACACCTTTACTCAGCCATTAAGCAAAACAAAAGTAAATAAACCATAAAATGATATAAGCAATTGTGGAGACCTTGTTTTGATGTTAACAAAATAAATAGAAATGTTTTTGTAGATTTGTTACAAATTTTTCAAAAGATTGAAAATTCTCAAATGTTGAATTTTGTGTTGTAACACTCGACATCAAAACTCGAGTCCTACAACCTAGCAAGCTTTTCTAAACTTTAACTTTCTGAAGAAAACTTGAGTGATGAAAAAGAGTTTGCAAAAACTCGAGTTGTGAATTTGGAGAACTCGAGTGTTGTAGTTTTTGGCCAAGTTTCAAAGAACAAATTCTTTGAAGAAGAGTCGGGTATTTAAGAAAAGTTTAACAAACTCGAGTTTGGTTTTGACAAAACTTGAGTGTTGGCAATATCAGCTAAGTTTAAAAGGAAAACCTTCTTTAGTTAATTCAAATCTCAAATGAAAGTATTTATAAACTCGACTGCAAGTTTTAGAAAACTCGAGTGTCGTGATAAAATTAAGCCATTTTGCTTAAAAACTCTTAGTCAAAACTCGAGTAATGTTTAGAGTGTTTATAAACTCAGTGCAAGTTTAGAAACTTGAATGTTGAGGAAAAACTTGAGTGTTAAGCTAACTTTGACTTGTAGTTCAAAAACTTCCTCTGTCAACTCGAATTCTTTTGAAAGTGAATAAACACTCAAGTTCTCATACTGCAAAACTCGAGTGTTGAGAGCTCTTTCAAAAATCCCATTCTCCATTCACATTGAAAAACTCGAGTTTCCTTACACAATAACTCGAGTGTTAAGCAACTTGTTTTAAAACTTGAGTATCCAACAAAGTTTTTCATATTTCCTTTCTCAAAACTTGAAGCTAGAACTCGAGGTGTACCAAAAGTGTTTTGAAACTCAAGTTAAATCAAACACAACTCAAGTGTTGCTTCATTGTTTTCAAAATCACCTTAGTTAGATATCTTCAACACTCGAGTTATAAAAGATTAAAACTTGAGTTATGCTTTTATCTGTCAATTCGACAGCTGATACAAATCTTTCCTTATTTGTGTTTAACCTTTTGAATTCCCATCTGCCACTATAAGTGCACTTTCATTGACCTATCAAGATAGGTAAAGACTGAAGTGTAAAAGATCTCTAGCAATCAACATGAATGCCAACGACGGTGATACAACATTAAATGCAGCATTAAATACATGCATCTACCTATGCAGTTGACCTATACAGCTGAGACCCATGGCTATTCAATACAGAGTAATGGAAACTTAGCTTTCTCTCTAATGAACATTTATTGAGCTTCAACTATAAAGAAGAAAGCATTCAAGGCAGAAGGAGTGACGACTAATTTGCATTTACATTTATTGATCTTAACTACCTCCTCTGTCAATATTCATTCTTGATTAAGAGCTTCAGTAATTTCACATCTATTCTTTCAAGAAAGTTAAACTTGTCATTCACACTTGTATTACTGTGAAAAACTCAAGGTTGGGGCCTTGAGTCTGTTAGGCTTAGTTTGAGTAGAAAAACAGAGAGTGTGATACTCTGTTTTAGTGAAAAATGTAAGGGGTGATATCCCATTGTAAAGGCATGTGAAGTCTTCAATTGTTGCTGATATTGGATTTGGAAATCTTAGAGGTGCTCTGAGGACTAGACATAGGTTAGGATGACCGAACTAGGATAAATCTCCCATGTTCATCTTCTTTCTACTTTTTCAGTGACTTCATTTTAATTCTGCAATTATGGTTTTAATTTTTAAAAGTGACCAATTCATCCCCCTCTTGGTCAGATCCTACACTAACATCCATGACATCACAAATGGTGAGTCACATGGACACATGGCAAGATCATGCTCTTCATGCATAGGATTTGTCCATTTGTAAGGTGATTAAAATCAAGGGCCAAGATTGTGCTGACACCTCTTGCAAATATAAATTCGGTCAAGGACGATTTAGCAAATTGGAGGCCTATAAATACCCCAACAAACTATGCATTTTCGGCTAGGGCTGTTTCCAATTGAAGGAAGATGATTTTGATATTTCCAATGGGTTTAAAATGAAAAATTGTGTAGGGTACAAGTGAGATATGAAGTTTGTAAGCATTAGAAACATATTGAAATTTTGTGCAATATGCTCCCTTAAGTTGTTGTTTTGAGCAATTAATAGAGAAGGAGGCTTCTTTTGAGCTATTTGATCTTAAAAATGGAATCTACAAGCAACATTATAGAGGAGAAGCATGTTAGATAAAGTTTTAAGCCTAAGGATACAAAGATGCAAAGTTCAGAGAGCATGTAGAAGTAGTAATGTGATCAATGGTCTTAATGAGTTGTTCATTTATATGTGATGTCATATAGGACGATTGGACACTAGAAAGGATGGACTTGACACCCAATAGACCAAAGAAAATCAAGGAGAAAGAAGTAGCTTAGCAATTATTGTTTTAATTGCATTTCATAGTATTTGTTGTATAATTACTTGATTTGCCATTATTTGGTTAATATGCCATGGTGTGAATGATAGGTTATGACATAATGAAGATTTTTCTCTATGTTATGTTGTGTGATATATGAGGTATGTATAGCATTTTATTTTCAAGTTTAAGTAAGTTGAGTATGCACTATGTTTTAAATGCATGATATGTGATTATACAATAGTTGTTATCTACTAAGATTCCCAAGAATCTTATCCTATGAATATAACCAAACCCTAGGACTAGCTTTATAAAAGAAAAGAAGAAGAAAGAAGGAGAATGTTTGGAGGTTTGATAAGTGCTTGATAACATTTGTGGGAATTTGTAAATGCCCATGAGGGTGTTATGTATTGACTATAATTGATAGCATGTGTAGTAGAAGATTTTATTTTTAAACATGCTAGAATAAGTCAAAATAATCCAAGGGCATTAATATTGCAACTTTAAGCAAACATACTTCAAATTGGATCAAGTATGAACAAATGGGGATAAAAGTTAAATTGGATCTAAAGTTGACCTATTCGTTTTGAGGAAAGAGAGTGAGTTAGGATGTTAGATTTTACCACCAAATAGATCTGATTTTTTTCTTTAAAATGAGTGGTAATTTATTTAAATTCAATAATCGTACTAAGAGACATGCCCTTCCAAATTTGGGCAAAAATACTGGAAAAATAGAAAATAACTAAATGAACATTAACTTTTTGAAATTAAAACTGGCACGATTTTGAAATGAAACTATCTAGAAATCATTGTTTCTCTCAATTTTATCCAATTATCTTCTCATAGAATTTGGAATCACTCAATTATGATTTTTCTACAATTAGTTATTGTTTTTCTAAGTTAATGCCATTTTTAGAAGGTTATGAATTGTAACACGAAAATAAAAATTTTCAAACATCATTTTTTCACAACTTGTGGCTAACTAAAGTGATTCCAAATGCTTTCGCTAGGTATGTTAATGGGATAAAACTAAGGGTATTACACTCATCATTGGTTATACGTTAATCAGAAAAATCAAGATGTATAGCCTTACATTCTTGTCCAACAATTTTTCATGTTTTCAAGGAGGTCTCTAACTTGCTACATATCATCAACAAACACACATTCTGGATAATTTGCTTCAAGATTGTTTGTCTTTTTTGGTAATGGACTGTGTCACTTGAGAATCCTTATATCACCTTCAATGTCATCTTTGCAGTTAGAAAGTTTTTCATCTACCATTATTTTTATTGTTACTTTGCCTTCAACTTTCCTATCTTTCTTGTGTTAATGGCGATCAATGTTATGTCATTGCTATTATAAGGGGACTATGGTTCTTGCGGTAATCCACACTAGAGGTCTAATCTGTGCCTACCGTGGCATACTTTGAAATGGTTGTAGTTAAGTGTTTGAAAGGTTTACCATTGAAAATGGGGTACATAACAACCCAACGCCCCTCCCAGCAGATATTATCCATGTTAGTTAAGAGTAGAGTTTTATTTCCTTGGGTACAGCCTTAGCCACCAGAAAACAAATCCACGAGGGGAAGATATCGACACCCTTATAAGGCATACTTTGTTCCCCTTCCCAACTAATGTCTACCTCCTATCGATAGGGAAGGGAACAAAGTACACCTTATAATGGTGTGAATGTCTTCCTCTCATGGACGCGTTTACTAGGTGGTTGTGGTATATCCTGAGTTTTAGCCCAAAGGTTCAAATATGAGCATGAATGATATGTGCAACCTTTGAGAAGTTTCTTGCTAGGAAAAATGATTTCTTGGAATTATGTAGCATTTGGCTCAATAAAGGAAAGTAAAAAGTAAAAGAAAACGAAAGGAAGAATGTACACAGAAGCAGAAAGAATAAGGAAAGAGTAAATATGGACGTAAAAAGGAAAGAAAGGGCAAAAAGGTCATTTTGCCAAATATAGAAAAAAAAGTAAGGGCATTATGGTCATTTTGAAAAAGTAAGGGACAAAAATGTCATTTTGAAAAGTAAAGGACTAAGTGACATTTTGAAATAGGGACTTACGTGTAAATTCAAAATTCTTGGGACCAAATTGTCATTTTAGAAATTCAATGGCATTTTGGTAAATTCAAAGAAGTCAATGAGTATTTTGGTCAAAATGGTCAAAGTTTGACCAAAATATCAAAAAAAATTTCAAGGCACCAAAAGATAGAAAAAAATTCCTTGATCAGTAATTGAGGTCAGGTTCAGGTTAAATTGACAAAAATAACCTTTAATTTTAAATGTTATTTAATATTTGGATATTTAACTAATAATTAGTTAAATGTAATTATTTAAAATATCCAGAGGCATCAAATATTTGGTTTCAAATCAAGAAAAAATAGCTCATGAATTTTAGTATTTTATAAAATTATACCAAGGTAAAATTAGAACCAGCTTGCTGGAACGGAAAAGAAGATGCCTGAAAATCCTTGGAGGTGGTATTTTCAAAAGAATATTAAATTAGAGCATTTATAGAAAGATGTTACATTGCGCAAGTGATCAGAGAGTTCCAGGAACACCTTTGCTTAGCCATTAAGCAAAACAAAAATGAAGAAACCCTAGGATGACATAAGCCACATGACATCACATGGACTTTTGTCAAGATCACACTCTTGATGCATAAGATTTGTCCATTTGGAAAGGAATTGATATCAAGGGCCAAGATTTAACCAACTAATCTTGGAAATAATAAATAATTCAAGGACTATTTAGCAAATTGGAGGTCTATAAACCCCCACCCCTCCTCACAATTTCATGCAAGATGATGTTGTGAAGAGAAACTCTTACAAGATTAATTCTAGAGATAGAAGGAGAGGGAGGAAGAGAGCAAGATTAAGGTTATTTTAATCTCTAATTAACTTGTTTAGTGATTAATTAGCCTATGATATTAATGGAATAATGATGGATTAAAGATTAATCACGTTATTAAAGGTTGGAAATTGACAAGAATTATGATATCTTGTTTATGTGATGGTGGGATTGAGTTTTTTATGATTGTATGAATTTTTGGACATCAAACCCTAAGAGAAGGTGTTGGCTGAAATTCCATGTGCATGTACATGAATGTTTATATGATGAGTAATGATTGGAAAAGGGTTCAAAAGTAACATTATGCAAGTGTAAGTAAAGAGAAGTTGAAAAATCATGTTGTTGCAATTTTTCTGTACTGTTTTGGCCTATAGGAAAAATAGAAGAAAGAATATGATTTGAGTTTAAAATGAAAAATTATGCAGGTACAAGTGGGAAATCAAGTTTGGAAGCATTAGAAACAAATATTGAAATTTTATGCAATATGCTCCCTTAAGTTGCTGTTTTGAGTATTTGAAAGTGAAGGAAGAGAAAAGAGAAGTGAGCATGCAATTGAACCATAAAAAAGAGTCCAAGACCCTATTTAATGGCATAAATGGGATTTATGGCTAAAGTAGAGCAAATGAACTCCAAATGTCACAAAATTTTGTATGCAAGTAGTCCATGTCACAAGATTTAAAATAAGTTATACTTTGCTCAATTTGAACTTGTATGAAAAAAGTTGTGCATTTTTTAAGTTCTGCTAAAAACCAGAAAAATGACAACGACAAAGTTCGCCTCGATGAAAGTGCTTAAAGAGGAAAATTTTTGCATTCTGGAAGAGTTTGCTACAAAATCCCATGACAGAGAACAGGGTTAAAGACCATATATCGTGTAGGTTTGAAAACTTCACCGTAGTGAGGTCTAGAGTTGGCCATAGCAAAGTTCCAAAAATTTGACCAAATGAATAGTGATTTTTCCAATTTTTTCAAGCTTTGATTAAGCAATAATTTGATCTAAGGAGTATTTTTACCTATAAGGAATTGAGCAAGATTTCATTAGAAACCTAAATCATTTGGTTTGAAGTTTTCTAAAATTAGTCATTAATTTCCAAAGTTGGGCTAAAATACCAAGTAGTGAATTATAACCTAAGTGGGAAAATATGAAATTCACCTAGTGAACTAATTCTAGTCTAAGCAATGGTTACAAGTGATCAAGTTAATGTCTCTATTGCATAATAAAACTATCTAAGAGGAGTGTTACACATAGTGTACTTCAGAGGAATTCTCATGTGGTCAAACAAGTCGGCCGCAACAAAGTTCAAAGTTGGTCGCTACAAAGTCCTGTTTCAGAAGACCATTTTTATAGTACATTTTCATTTGCCTTAATGGGATGTTTGGAATCTAACTTGGCCAAATGATTATTTTTCCTTCATAAAGAATATAGTAAGCTTTAATGAGAGACTTAAACCACTTGTTTAGGATTTTTCTAAAATTAGTTATGAATTTTTGGAATTGTCTAAAAAAATGTAAGTTAACAAGTGAACAGTGACTGTTATGAGAATGTTTGAAAGTTATTTTGTGAACTAATTCTAGTTCATTTAATGGTTACACGTGATCTAGTTAAGGTCTTTAATGTATTATAAAACTAAAGAAGAGAGGTGTTACATCCTCTCTAAGGGTGATAAATAGTTTTAAACTTTAACCTGCTACATATAGCTTCTTGCAAAGCCTATTAACATTTGATGTAAAGCTTCTTTCAAACTTTCTTCACATATAATGGCATATTCTTGATCTTAAACCACTTCTCATGCATTATTCAACTAAAATTAACTCTTCCTCATTAAATATAAAATTGGACAGCACCTCCCATTAATCTTCATCATTCCAAAAATTCATACAATCAAGAAACCAAAGCAATATATACATCAATCAACTCCTTATCATGCAACGAGTGATTTGCAACCAATCTTTTTTTCTCTTAATCTCTCTCTTTCTCATTTTTTACTCTCATGAACCCTAACTTTCCAGCACCAAAAAGGGAGGTTTAATAAAAAATCTAATCCATTAGAAGTGTAGAGGAGGTTGCAAGGATCAAGAATATATATAGGATTGGGTGGTAAAACCTCTTACCTTGAGTTTTCTTGAAACTTTTTTCTCCTTGCTTGGCCAAAAATGGCGTCTTCTCTTCCTCTCCAAGGGCTGAAGATGTCGTCAAAATGAGAGAGAAGAGGAAGATTTTTCACTTAATTAATCTCTTCACAAAATGGATTAAGGTTGAGATTGTTTCTTGAAATTCAAGACTTAATCTAATGGCTCCATAATCCACCACCACACCCAACACTTGAAGGCTTCTCATTGGTCCTCATAAAGTGGAGTAACAATTAGTTAGGAACTTGGTTACTCCAATCGATTCAGTTAGTGATTCGGTTACTTGTTTCGATTACAACTTATACCGGTAAAATACTTTATTCCAGTAAATTTTTCTACTTATCTAGAGACATTTTCATTTCTCTTTTAATCTCCAAATATCACTAATTCAAGTGACAAAATAATCACTTCAATAATATCCCTGGAAATCTTCAAATTTCAACAAGGTTACTTTATGTGTCGAAATACTGATAAGCAACTGGGTTTTAGGACATAAAAAATTCCTGAAATTTTCAATGATAACCTAACCCTTTTCCTTTCCACAAGTTTCTTCCTGGAATTTCTATAATTAATTTTCAAAGAAACCCAATTTCCCAGGGTTTTCTGGGTATTTTCCTTTAAATCCGAGAAATCGCCTTTCTCGTATTCTGGGCAATAATTTTATAAAATACTAGGCATTTCATACTATTTTTCCTTGCCCTAAACTTAGATGTTTGAGGCTTCCTGATACCTCAAATAATTATTTTTGACTTGCTAATCTTTAAAATTCTCTAGACAGAAATCTAAGCTGAATTTGAAAAATCTAACTCCCATCATTTTGACCAGTAAGTTTTTCTCTATCTTTCGAGCCTCTGTAAATTTGTCTGATATTTTGGTCAACTTCGACCTTTGACTTTGAATTTTGTCAAATACCAAAATGCCCTTACATTTTCTCTTATTTACCATAATACCCTTTCTTTCTTTCAAAATTTCATTCTTGCCCTTACCTCTTTAAAATTCCATTTCTTCCTTTTTCCTTTAATGACATTTGGGTCCTTCCCAAAAGGTCACCCATCCTTTCATTTCTCTAGGGCAAGCATGCTTAACTGCGAAGATATAATGGAATTCAGTCCATCAGGACTAGGTTGACCGTAATCTTTTTAACTCATTACCTTCCTATCTTTTTGTACTTTCCATCTATGGGCCCGAACTCAACCCATAATGACTGGTTTGGCCTTTATTTCATATTACATAAATATATGGATATCACACATCATACCGTTTTATTTCCTGTAAACTCATAATACATACTTGGTCTAATTGGGGTCAACTGCTTTTTACCCATATCTAGATGGTTGAGCCACTTCAACACTTCCTTTACTTATCTTCCTATTCAATCATGTATGCTCAATGGTAGGTTAATACAATTTTCATCACAAATCCAACAAAATGCATCCATACTCCAATCATAATCATTTCAAACACTAAATAAGGGCAAAACAGCTCCAATCTTAGCAAAACTGTGCTCTAATACTAACAAATGTAATATCTCAATTGTTCCTTTATATCTTCATTAGATAATACCAATGAATCACTTATATGCCTTTGATATGCTTAAGATGGCCAAACAAGTAAACTTGAAAATTTTGGATTGAGTTACTATTTACTTGGTAAATTCTAGATTTTTGGCCAACTTTAAAACATCATAACTTATTCTAAAAAAAGTTGAAATCAAGTTGTTCAAGCCCCTAAATGAAGCTTATGAAGTCTTATATAGGGAAAAATACTTATTTATCCAATTTCTTGACCAATTACTATAGTTCCAAACATAAAGAAACATTGTTCATTTGGTCATTCAATTTTTTAGATTTTTCCCTTAAATTTGGTAAATTATAACTTTTTATCTACACATCCAAATTTAGCAGATCTTGGCTCTTTTTAAAGCTTAGGATATGTAGTATTTATCTAGAAAATTTCATACAATTTGGATTTCATTTACAATTTCTCCCTATTACTCTAACCTTGTCTCTTATCAAGGTCTTTGGACCCTTTTTAGACTTGCTTTCATGCTCATATTCCTCTCTTCCATACATATCTTCAATTCATCTAACAATGTGGCATGTTTGAACTATCTACACAACACATTTGTCATGTCACATAGTGTAGGGGTTTAAGCTACAATTATCCAAAAGTGTACATAAATTACATGGCCAACTTATACAATCTTCTACTTGACTTAGTATATAACATTCCATCTTACCTTTACACTTCCTTGCCTTTGATCTTGTACTTGGCCCTAGAAGGTATTATCATGGGAGAATGAGATTCATGGAATCTCAATAGCAAATAACTTTAACTAATACATTAACATGCATAATCATTATTGTGCAATCAATAAAAAATCTATAGATTTGAACATACATTATTAATCTTAGGTTCTCACATTCATACTTTGCCAAGGTATATCATCATCAATAATCAACCAAGAATTGGCATATTCATGCATCACTCAACATAACATTAGTATGGCAATTGCACAATCAACAATCAATAGCAATATAAATGTAAGAGTTAGAGAATTTGCTATCTTTGCTCATTAAACTTATTTGATCTTTAATGGCTTCCTTCTTACACTTTTGAAACTTCCTCTTTGGAATTACACTCCTACACATTACATAATGCAATTGGCATAAATCATAGGCCAATATCAAGCATTAAAACATGCCAAAACTTGCTCAAACTCCTCTTGAATCTTAAGTGCCTTAAAACCCTTAACGTTGCAAAAATTTATTCTAGTGCTTCCAAAATGATTTTCTCACCTACACCCTACACAATTTTTCCTTTTGAATCCATTGGAAGCATCAAAATCACATTCTTTCCCCATGAACCAAGTCTAGCCGAAAATCTAGAAAATTTGCCAAAAATAAATTTTTCAACTTTTCTTCCTAAACGCTTGCATAATCTTGTTTCTAAATCATTTCCTAATCATTATTCAATACAAAATCATTCATCATGCAGCACCTCTCCTTATGCGGTTTCATGCCAAAAATACATGCACAACTCAAATCAACACAAAACAACCATCAATATGTTCCAAATCATGCACAGAGTTGATTTCTAACAACTATTGCTTCTAAATCCCTCTCTTCCTCATTTTCTCTCTCAAGGACCTAACTTTTCCAGCAGAAAAAATTACATCCCAATCCAAAAATAAACCACTAGAAGGGAAGAGGAAGAATTGGAACCAAGAAACATGGAAGATATTGCATCAAAACACAAACTTACATTTGATTTTCATGGATTTTGGCTCTCTTGGTCTCATGCTCTCTATCACACCATTCACCTCGCTTGCTCTCATTCTTGGACAACTCGGTGGCTGAAATGAAGGCCTCAAGAACACTCTTGAAGCTTATATAGGTGGCACCATGTGATTTATTAAAGGTGGGACCTAATTGAACTAATAAAGTAACGTTATTCTTAGTTATTCTACCTCATGATATAAATGTCTTTTTAAGTTTTCTACTTTTCCATGAGGCATCGACATATGGGACAATATAAGCCACATGATTTACTTTTCGCAAATAAAGATTTTTCAACTATTTGTAAAGTTATTTTATCGGGTCATAATTACTTTTTGAGAATCCTTTGCTCACTTAACTGGTATAGGGTCATCAAAAATTCCCAAAATTCATAAGATACCTCTATGATTTTTCTTTCCTCAAATTGCTTTTCAGAATATCGTTAGTTAATTTTCGAAGAAAACCCAAATTCAAAGTTTTTCCAGGTTTTCCCTTTCAATCGAGGAAATTGTTTCTCACTTTCTTTTGCAAACAATTTTATAAAATACTAAAATTTCTAAGCTATTTTCATTCACCCTGAGATCATATATATGAGGCCTCTATGTATTTTAAATAATTATTTTTTACTAATTATTTATTTAAATAGCAAAAAATTAAATTACTTTTAAAATTCTCGCAAAGGTTATTTTGGTCATTTTAATTTAAACCAAGCCTCAACTACTAATCAGTAAATTTTTCTCTATCTTTTGGGACTCGGCGGAATTTTCTGATATTTTTGTTAGACTTTTACCAAAATGCCCTTGAATTTCATAAATAGCAATTTAGTCCCTTAAATCTCAAAATGCCTCTTTAGTCCCATTTTAAACTGGCACTTAGGTCTTTTGACTTTTCCACTTGCCCCTTTTGTCCTTTACTTTTCCAAAATGACCATTTTACCCTTACTTTTTCTATGCTAGACACATGGCATTTTTCACTCTTCGTCTTTCCTTTCCTTTCTTCCCACTCTCTGAAACCTTGATTAAGCTTTAACTACTTGTTAGCCTTGGTATCCAGTTATCAAAAACCTGGATATTATATTTGTCACGGCATATTTTACAGCGATTTTGTAGACCGCTACTAAGTGCACCTATAGCGGTTAAAACCGTTGCAAATGCATAAAATAGCCACTATGGTTACTACATTCTTTTATAGTGGTATGATGTTAATTTTCATTGTAATTTTGCAGACATATTGAATAACTAAACCTTTTATGGTGCAACCTTTCTTTTTCAAAAATTTCTTTATTATGGATATTGTCAAGGTTATCAAATTAAGAAATGAATCGTCAATCAAAAAAACCTATTTTTAAAATCATAAATTGTATGATTTATAATCATTTATTAAGGATTATATAAATATAATTTAAAGAGTAAACAAATAATCTTCAAGGTCAATTGAAATCGTTAAAAAAATCATTGTTGTACTTCAAAATTCTAACTTATAAGGACTAAACATATGACTAATCACTATCATTATCTCTAAGATCAATGCCACTCCATTCATCGTCATGCTGCATTAACAATATCACATCCTCTTCCTCCTTCTTCAACATTCTCTAATTGTCATTCTCTTGTCCTACTATAAATTTCTTGGACCTAGAAAAACAACTTAAGAACTATGATGGTATACATTTAAAGTTTAAACAAGAATCAACAAGGTTAAATTTTAAATAAAATAGTATATCTCATGTAACATCCCAATTTTCAACCAAATGCTCGAAGGAATTTTTGCAATGTTTAATAAAAGAGGGTTTTCAATATCAATTTGTTCAATCATATCATGAACCCAACCAAAATACACAGTTCAAATAGCAATCCAAATCCTCTCAAAATATCAGAGTAAATAGAAAATAAAGCGCAGAAATCCTAGAGTCATGACAATTCAAAATAATAGCATGTGCCTAGGGGCACAAGAGAGCCAACATGGCTCATTCCATCGGTGCTTTCCCTTGCTGCCTACTAGAACAATCACCTGAAAATGTTAATATAACGGGGTAAGATTCCACGCCCCAGTAACTCTGAAAGTTTCTACCACACACAAGCAAACGGCATACAATTAAAGAGGAAGAACTGATTTACGAAAAGCATTTGTATATATATAAAGTAAACATAATATAAACAATTTCATAATTTCTTTCATAACTATGCAACTCACAAGCATCATCACAAATAATGCATAATAATGTAATATGCAACCATCCTTATATCACCGTCCATCCTTATTCCACCGACTTGAGCCATAGGTTAAGGTATAGTCCAATAGAAACCTATCCATGTAACTGGATTGTCTCAAGCTCACCAGTTCCTTAAGATACACCCGGCCAAAGGTGTAGAGCTCAAGCCTGGACTATGGCTCCCCTCCTTAAAAGGAAACCGAGGAGCTGTCACATGTCCCACAATTCCAATGCAATCCTGGCCAAAGGAAAGACACGGGAAAAATGGGCCCTAACAAATGCCATCCACTGTGTACCGAGTGATGGCTTATCACGTGATAAAAACTTTATCATATATCAGTATCCTCCATACTCCAACCCAATCACAATGCAACCGCCATGACAGTCACAAAAATTTCCATACCAATATATATATATTGAAAACTTTAAATATTTGCATTTATATAATTCAGTCCACAATTGCATAAAACATAATTCAATCACAATTTAATCACATGCGGTTGACAAGTATATGGAAGAATATTCAGAGTTACCTGCTACTCCCTAGCTTATAGATAAGTACACAAAAGTCACTCCAATGTTCTCAAATGAGAGTCTACAAAAATCATATACAATAATTTCTATCAATACACTAATTAACCTATGCTAAAAGTTGCTTCAATGATAAATTTAAGTATCTAAGACTACCCTTTTACACCCACTATTAGTCTAAGATATACGTTACCTTATTTATTCATATAGGAAAAATATATATTGTATGATTTAATCTCATTTTAAAATTTTTACAAGTTGTTTGAGAGGAAGGAAATAATGATAATAGTAGTAATAATAAAAGTGTCAGTAATAACAGTAATATTATTATAATTATTTTAATTTAGATAACATATCGGTAATGTATTATTATTTTGTTTTTATTATATATATATATTTTAAAATGATAGTTATAGTAATAATTATAATAACAACGACAATAAAAAAAAACACATATGCCACACATATGAGTCAATATACCTACCGTTGTGCTGAGGCTTTCTTGTCATAGTATTATTATTGTTAAATCAAATAATCCACCCACCTCACACACATATACACACACATAAAATTGTATTTGTATTATAATATAAATTATGAAGGATAATGGAAAAGAATCCCATAAAGCTACAAGCTGACAACCCTCCTTCTGCACCTGTATACAAAAGTACATATGTGTGTGTTATACCTATATATTCAAACAAAAGAAAAGCCCACCAGCATCCCCCACGTTTCTTCTCACGCACAAGTGTGTGTGTGTATATATATATACACATTTATAACTATTTTAATTATAATAAAATAAGGAAAAAAATTGATTGGAAACATGGTTTGCATAAACACATACATATATGTGCACCTATATACAAAACTATATGTATATAAAAAAATGAAAAAGAGAAGAAGAAAGGAAAAAAAAAGGAAAACACCCACCTACATATTTATGTACTCTCACACACATATACCCACATATGCTTATGCTTGTCAGTGGTATTTTCTAGTTATTTCTCGAAGAAAATATCTACTGGTAACTTCTCCTCCACACACAGACGCTCATACCCATAGGTTTCTCTAGAAATATATATATTTACAGTTATATACACAACTTCTCAGCACATATAATTTTACACGCATATTCACATGTATTTACAAACATATATATATATATGTTTTTTTGTGGTACAATAGTGACTAATATTGATGGTGATGGCAGCAGAAAAAGCACCCCTCTAGCTGATGTTGTAGGCTATAGGTGCATAGCAAAATGGCAGAAGAGTCACAATGAAGTGTGGTACTAAATGGAATGGTTTTTAATTAATGGAAGATGGAAAAAAAACAGAGACAGAATAGATAGTCCATATAGCGTGAGCATACCTTACACAAGAATCACTGTGGATCACTGGTGGAAGATGAACATAAAAAGGTTGACAAGACAGGAGCACAGTAAAAGGAGACACTGTAGCGTAGGCAAAAAAATGAGAGAGAGCAAGAAGCACTGGTACTGTAGCGGCGAAATGAGACGAGTTTACTGTTGCGGCAGACGGGAATGCTTTATATAGAGATAGTTTTAGGGTTAGGGTTAGAGTGTTGTTTGAGTAAAAATGTTTTTTTAAAAAAAAATGAAAATAATACTATTAATATTAGTAATAATGATAAAATTAGGGATTGTTATTTAGACCTTATTCTTATGTTTTTTTTTTTCTTATAATGAGATAAGTTTACACATATAATTAAATGCCTTTTAGGAGGGATTTTATTTTATGTTTTTTTTCCTTCATAGAATAAATATTTAATATTCCATGCTTATTTTAAATGTTAATTTATTTATTTTCCTTAATTAAATAAAATCTAAACAACTAATTATAGGTTCTAAAATTATGGATGTTACAACCATTCACCCCATGAGCACAATAATGAACCGATTTGATTGTTCATATTTAAGTATTTGACCATCACAACAGCGAAGAAAGTGGCAGTGACAATGAAAATGAGGTGTGAGTAGAGTTGGGAAAATTGGTGGCCGCCAACCTGAACAGGCCAGCCCACAACTCGCAGGCTGGTTCGGATTCACATCCTTAGGTGTGGGTTGGGGTAAGGGATCAAAGTACCATAGAATTAGGAACTTTTTTTTTTCTTCACCAAGTGTGAACGATAAAGCATGAAGAGCACTCACGTGGATAGTGAAATGGCATGCACATGGTATGTTTAACTAAATTAATAGAGTCAATCGTTAACATTAAAGAGTGGTGGGGTGACATTACTATGTATTGTAAGCTTTCAAAGGGATATTGCTTTTAAAATAACTTTCAAATATGCTTGTTTGAAACCCTTCTCAAACCGCGTTGCACATAAGTCAAGATAAAATTTTTCTCACACACCTTAATTTATTTGAAATCGCTCAGCTAACGAATTCCCAAACACATACTTTATTTATGTGAATCCTTAATTCGAAGAAAAATAATATATAAAAATACTCTAAAATAATTTATTCATCTTTCTTAATTTTCTAAAAAAGTCAATAGCTTCTTATACAAAGAATATATGATACTCTTCTATCCTATTTATAGGATAGAGAGAATGTTTCATTTGATCATATTTATAAATCATCTCATTAAATTTTTTGTGTGGTGTAAAATTTCAACTTCATTTATTATGTGATGATCTTGCTGTCACGTGTTACACTGGATATTAAATAGATATAAAGCTGTAAAGTTGTTAAATTTTAAAGTAGAATTAATGTAATTTAATATTTTTTGACATGTGTAAAACATATTGAAAATGCTTATAAATACGATTAGGAGAGGAGAGAAGCATTACATAGCATCTCATAAAAAAGTATTACATACCATCAAGTCAACGAGGAGCTATGTAAATGACTTGTGTGCCCTTAGTTATCTCTGCTTTTATTTGCCAATCCTCGATGATCATTTCTTGAATTTACATTGAGGTCCTTCCCCAAAAATCAAATATGCAGGGACCCACGGCACCATCTAGCGTTTAGCTTCAACGGTGGAGATCAAATCTGTATAAATCATGAGATGATATCCATGGCCATGACATTTTCTTCGCCAATCGGAGGGCCAGGAGGGGAAGCATCCCTTGTTTTTTGGGCAAAGCCAAACACTCAACATGGTTCTGATTTCAGGCAAGTAGCGGTTCCACGTGACATATTCAACGAAAGGAGGAGGAAAGCGAGAAGAAGCAAGAAAGAGAGGGGGCAAAAAAAAAAAAAATCTTTGCATCGCATTCTATTATATAACTCTTCTTAGCTGGTTCCCTTCTCTCTCTTTCTCTCTTTTACGGCCATGGCTGCTTCAACGTCCCTCGTTGGAATTGCCTTCACTCAACTTCCACTTTCTTTTCACGCCAGAGACGATGCTCCTGCCAATTCGAAATCCACCGCAAATTGCTGTAGTTTTCCCTCTCGGTGGCGAAGTAATCGATTATCATTATGTTCAACTCCTGTTTCTTCCTCTTCTTCGCTTCGCTTCTCATCCAGAAGGTGCTTCTTATATGCTGTTATCGATAACTTCTATTTATATATTTGTGTGTGCTTTGCGTGACATAAGTAGCCATGGAGTTCTTTTTCCATGTTTCTTGGCTTCTTATCTTTCAGGTTTTAATTCTTGTACTTTGTAAATTTACTTTTAAGGAATTCCCTATTTGAAGTTCGAATTGTATGTTATCTTGTATGAATGGACTGATTTAAGGAGGCTCGTTCATCCAAATTCTCATTTCAGAGCTGAGAAATTTCTGATACGACTCATTTTCTTCGCCAAACAGATAGTGTTCTGATATTTTGCATCTCAATATTATATATGTCCATAATTAGGCTATCTGTATTTAAGTTATTGAGTTCCTGTACTGAATTCTGCAAAGCTTATTTTGTGTCTCATTATTGTTGAAAGGGATTCACATAATGCTGCTAATGGTGGACTGGGTTTCCGAAGGAAGAATGGTGCTGCTTGGAAACAGTATACCTCCATGCTTGGTGAACCAGTGACAGAAGGACTTTCATCCCCACAGTATCACTTAATTTCTTGCTGTCTTGCCAGAAAAAGTCGAGGCACTCTTAGAAGATTTGTTCCCAGAGTCTTTCTTGATAAATCCACTCTCCAATTGTCTAATAATAAACTCGGACATGCTCGTGTAATCACTCCTACTTCATTTTCGGCTATATTTTCCTGCACCCTTAACTTTGCAACTGTACTCCAGACAAGTTTTTTGTATTCGATTTGTTCAATAGCCTTTTTTCCTCAATAGACAGTTTTAGCCTATTTGCATTGCGTTTTTATTTGTTCCTTATTTTCAAAGATCAGTTTCTGCAAGGACATTCCACAATCTAAATTTTTAACTTTTAATTATATTTTCTTTTGCCTTTATTTTTCATATTTACTTTTTTCCTGTTAATCCTCATCACACCTACAAAATGCCCTTTGGGTCCTAAGAATACAAACAATATCTGTTTTGTCAGTTTTTTTAACTTTTTCCAGGTTTTAGACAGCATGTTTATCGAATGCTCTCAATTTGATATGCTAGAAGCAATTTACATGCTATCATTTTTTGCCGCAATCTGATGCTTGAGAGTTGAAGATGTATGCTTTATTTAATACTCCTGGTATACATTGTTAAATTTGGAGGTTATGCTTGAGATGTCTGTGTTTGTATCATATCTGCTCTCATAATGAATGATTATGGCGTGATAGCCTTCTATGTGCTTTCTAATTTCTTTTCCTTGCCCTTGAATATTATACTAAATGGGGTCGTTGGATTTTTTTCCCAGGTTAATCAGGTTCAAATTCCTCGTGCTACCGTTGGTCCAGATGAGCCACATGCAGCAAGTACAACCTGGCCAGATGGAGTTTCTGAGAAACAAGATTTAGGCTTATTGGAATCTGAACTTGAGCAGATACGCACATTTTTTAGCACTGAACTTTCATCTCATCCAAAGTTGCATCGAGGTCAACTGAAGAATGGGCTGCGTTATCTGATTTTGCCAAATAAGGTTCCACCAAAAAGGTTGGTTTTAAACGATGCTGGTATATATATAAGTTATGATATATGGGCAATGAGTTCAAATTTGTTATCATATATCAAGTTGTCATAGATGAATTTGCATCATCTACGAACCACAGCCTAAACTTAGATGAATTTCAGGTCCACTTCTTTTTCGTTAGAACCTTCATGTTCTTCATTGATAATGGTTCTGGCAGTCATACCGATATTGTCTACCAATTTTTTGGATGTTAGGTTTGAAGCACACTTGGAAGTTCATGTAGGGTCAATAGATGAAGAGGATGATGAGCAAGGCATTGCACATATGATTGAGCATGTTGCTTTCCTTGGAAGTAAAAAACGCGAGAAGCTTCTGGGGACAGGAGCACGTTCCAATGCTTACACTGATTTCCACCACACAGTATTTCATATCCATGCTCCTACCAATACTAAGGTTTGGGCTGTTTCAATTCTTATCCACCATGATTTGTTCCTGAAATTGAGTTTGTTAGTTTTGAGAGAATTGTTGTACTGAAGTGTCTTTCACAGCTGTCACTGCGGGCCATCACTTTGAGCCAGGCAACTGTCATGTCGTGTATTGTATAGTATATCTTTATTTCTATGTTGCATTTGATTACAAATCGATGTCATTTGTCAGGATTCTGAAGATGATCTACTTCCGTCTGTGCTGGATGCCTTGGATGAGGTATGCTTAATTGTATTCTGCTTTACTCTTTGCTATGGAATCTGCTTCTGATTGGCCAAACATAAAGTACTTATATGCAGTTCTAGTGTGTATAATCTTCATTTTTAAATAAATGGTCTGATGCGTTGGTTTGAACCTCGCTGGTTGTTGGCTTTTGGGAGGGATACGAGGGGTAAAAAGAAAGGAGCGATAATATGGATGTGGAATGGCTTGTAATTGGATCATGAAGTATAGGTAAGAAGAAGAGACAAGAGGGAGAAAGGAGGGATGTTGGTAGAAAATGGATTAGGAAGGGATGGAAATGATCAATGCTTAGCTTCGTTGAGGATTGTTGTTTAAAATAGGCCCATCCGAGTTTGCTAATGGTGCTTTTAGAGTGGCATCTATAAACTCATACCTCTTGATGTTTTCAGATAGCATTCCATCCAAAGTTCCTTGCTTCTAGAATTGAAAAGGAACGGCGTGCTATACTCTCAGAGCTTCAAATGATGAATACAATAGAGTATCGGGTTGATTGTCAGGTGTGTATTAGAAAATCTCTCAAGGATTTTGGCTGCTAATATGTTGATATTTGTGCAAAACATTGGCCTTATGCATTTTCTACAATCACAGTTATTGCAGCATCTGCATTCTGAAAACAAGCTGAGCAAAAGATTTCCAATTGGATTAGAAGAACAGATAAAGAAGTGGGATGCAGACAAAATAAGGAAATTTCATGAGCGTTGGTATTTCCCTGCTAACGCTACTTTGTACATTGTGGGGGATATTGATAACATCTCAAAGACAGTGCATCATATTGAAGTATGTTGAACAACTTTTTAATCATTTTCCAAGCACTTCTTCCTGGCCCACTCATTTTTCTGAAATGTAAGATTCTCAGAAAGTTACTGTTGTCGCACAGGCTGTTTTTGAAAAAAATGGTGTGGACAATGAGAAGGCTTCTGTGGCCACTCCAAGTGCATTTGGTGCGATGGCCAGTTTTCTTGTCCCTAAGCACTCTATTGGTCTGGGTGGAAATTCTATTGAAAAGTCAGCAAATTCAGCAAATCAATCCAAAATCTTCCAGAAGGAAAGACAGGCGGTTCGTCCTCCAGTGAATCATAACTGGTCACTTCCTGGAGCCAATACTGATGTGAAGCCACCGCAGATATTTCAACATGAATTGCTTCAAAATTTTTCAATTAATATGTTCTGCAAGGTACTAAGGTTTGAATTTTTCTTATAGCGACTCTAATTGCTTGAATCGTGCTATTAATGAAACTTTGGTAGTTTTGTACGTGTGATTCCTAAGGAAGTAAGGAACATGAATTTGATACAGATTGATTCATTAAGATGTAACGAGAGCATAAATGATACTATTTTGTCCAGAACTTCTTAAACTGACCTACTTGATTGTAGTCTTGATCATTGCAATATTTATTATCACATGCTTTTAGTATATGCAGTTAAACTTGGTAAATTCCTATCTCTTCATTAAATGACATGCAGTTATCATGTGCAGGTTCCTGTGAATAAGGTTCGAACATACAGTGATTTGCGAAATGTCTTGATGAAAAGAATATTTCTATCTGCTATGCATTTTCGTATCAACACAAGATACAAGGTGTGACAAAATCTATTAAATCTGCTATTTCCTCATTTCTTCTTTGTGAACTGTCATGGATTCTGCTGTTAATTGGTGGTTTAGCATTTTTTTTTCTTCTGTATCTTTGAGTTTCAAGTGGCTTAGTTGCTCTAAGTCATGCTATATTTTTCCGTGTTTGCAGTTGTATATTGTTAGATTTATGTCTTAATAGTTGTATATTGATAGTAATATCTAGAGGCTTGGGAATTTATGGTAAATTTTCCATAGATAGCTTTGTTCCTGTCATACTGTTGTATATATTGGAATTTTTGGGACTTCATTTCTTCAGTTTATACATTCTTTAGTTTCTCATTGTTTATATCATCGGTTTCATAATTTATTTGGTTGTGGAAAAAATGGTCAATTCCATGGTTCAAATATGTGTTTAACGCAAATAAATTTCCAGAGTTCAAATCCACCGTTCACTTCAGTTGAATTGGATCATAGTGATTCTGGAAGGGAAGGATGTACTGTGACCACCCTTACTATAAATGCAGAACCAAATAATTGGCAAAGTGCCATTAGAGTTGCTGTTCAAGAGGTTTGTTTCTTCTGTCTTGCTCATTTTTGCCCTTCTTAAGTGGTACAATTATCTTATTGTTTCTATTGTTCTTTCCACTACTTTAGTTAATATGTCATAGTTACCTTATTTTACATTCGGTCTATACAAATGTAAATGCTGGGGATAAGATGCTCCAGTTATAGATGTCATTTTCGTATGTTCCTTTGTCTCTAATGATTGCTCTTAGACAAGTTTTAGCAATCTGTTTCAGAAAGAAAGCCGTTGTGATTTATGATTTCAAATTACCTATACCATATAATGCAGGTTCGGAGGCTTAAGGAATTCGGTGTTACCCATGGTGAACTAACACGATACGTAGATGCACTTTTGAAGGATAGTGAACACCTTGCAGCTATGATTGATAATGTACCTTCCGTTGATAATTTGGATTTTATCATGGAAAGTGACGCTCTTGGCCACAAAGTTATGGACCAGAGACAAGGGCATGAAAGCTTACTTGCAGTTGCTGAGACGGTGACCCTTGAGGAGGTAATTTCGTGGCCAGCTGGACCTTGTGCATTCTCTTTGTTTAAAACCTTCTACTTTGACCTTGCTGACCATTATTCTGTTATAATGTTAGTTTACAGTTTAAACATCCTTTTATGGTTTATAAGTGCTTTTTGGGGACCTAACTTATGCTTAGGCATACCTCTCTTCATTTTGAGCAGTCATTTTAATGATGTTGGAATCTGCTCATCCATCCTGAGTGAGGATTTTCTACTTCTTAATGATTCCATACTCCTTGGTTTTCTGGAGATGACGCTTCTGTACCATCTTGAATTTGTTTTCTTGTATCTGATAAAAATTTTAAATATAAGAAAGAAAATATTTTTCTTCAAAATGCTTAGTAGGCCAACAGTCTTGATTTGTACATTATGGAAATATCAAGCTGGCTGTACTTGTACTCTCTTATGTCTCGCTTAACTGTTTGCATTTAATTATTCATTTTTATTTTATATTTTTACTATAATTCAAAGCTATTTTATTTTATTTTATTCGGTGAAAGTGCATTCCAAATTTTTTGGTTGATTATGTTTGCAATCTTCTAGTGCAGGTTAATTCTGTTGGCGCAGAGGTGTTAGAGTTCATTGCTGATTTTGCAAAGCCTACAGCACCCCTTCCTGCAGCAATTGTTGCCTGTGTTCCTAAGAAAGTTCATGTTGATGGAATTGGTGAAACAGAATTTAAGATATCCTCAAGTGAAATTATAGATGCTATGAAAGCTGGATTGGAGGAGCCTATCGAGCCTGAGGCTGAGGTGTCTTTAACTATTACCTGCTTGATTGTCTTAGTTAACGTTATAAGTATTCCGGCATCTGAAGATTTTTGTGTTCAGACATTGAATATTTATTTTGCATATATTGCATTTCCTAAAAATTTATTTTGCATAAATTGCATTTCCTAAAATATAGTCCCAATATGATTGGTAGCTTTACAATTCATATGCTATGATATGAATCTACACACAAATCTGAAATCCATAGATGATGAGAATTTATAGAGGAAAGGCATTTTCAGTTTTTGTCCAATTACAAGTTAGGTGCTGTACGTCTGGCATGCTTGATTTCTGGTGAACTAATAATTGCAAATTTTTGTAGGTTGAGGTGCCAAAAGAATTAATATCTTTGGCAGAGCTTGAAAAGTTAAAGATGCAGTGTAAGCCTACCTTTATTCCTGTAAGTCCTAGAACAGATGGAACAAAAATTCATGATGAGGAAACTGGGATTGTTCAACGTCGTCTTGCAAATGGCATTCCTATCAACTATAAGGTATGAAAGTTTGCCATTAGCTTTTTATGATACTAGTGCATCTCTTGAGTATCTATCAATTATCCTATCCTTTTGTGTTATGCTGGAATTATTCCTTGAATCATGCCAGTAGAAATTTTTGCTGGACTCAGGCTAGGTGAAGGCCCAGGAATTGGTGGTGAGCCAGTTGGTATAACTGCAGGATCTGTATTCATGAGATGAGAGTTTAGATGGTGTCAACTATAGACTTGGAGAGAAGTAAGAGAAAGACCTCAGGGCACTTGATGAGCTGTGGAGTTTTTAAGAGTTGAATAGGCGAAGGTTCAAAGTAAAGCGCTAAAATAAATTAGATGTAACAATGAAATCTATAAAAATGTGAGAAAAAGATACTAAAAAAAAGTATGGAAACCCCAAGCAGAATTGGTATGATTAGACCGCAATTAATAATGACCAAGGGGTACTTTGCTCTATGGGTGTATTTTGGAAATGATGCATGAGTATGTTTACTTAGTTGACCAGACTAACCTTCTAAAGAAGGTAATGAATGAAATACTGAAAAAAGGTAAAGAGGAAAGAGTTGGAATCATCTTTTGAAGCTTAGATAGACTAGGATGATCCCGATGGTTGTGAAGTTCAGGTGAATAAGTGGAAGTGGGAATGTCTGGGATGTCTGGATAGTAAGTTGACATGAAGCCCTTTGACTTACCTTATAATAATAATTTGTCTTAGTCTGATCCTGGACGAGAACAGAATCATTTAATAAAGAAATGGAGGAATTGAGCAATGTAGTCATTTTGCTTATAGGGACAAAATTAAACAGCAATGGGTTGCTAAAAAAGGAGGGTCTATATGGATGCATGAAGACCCGAGCTAGCTTGGCGTTGATTGATTAGATGTTCTTGAGCTGGCCAAAGTTCACTAGATTTGCAGATAGAAGTTAGAGTTTCAGTTTTTTCTTAATAACTTGAGACTGTGTAATTGGATTTTTCATATGATTTAACCCTTCCTTTCTCAACTGCAGATGTCAAAAACAGAGACACAAAGTGGTGTTATGAGGTTAATTGTTGGTGGTGGACGGGCAACTGAAAGTCCTGATTCGAGAGGATCTGTGATTGTGGGTGTTCGGACACTAAGTGAAGGGGGACGTGTTGGCAACTTTTCGAGAGAGCAGGTAATTTATGTCTCTAATTTTTGTCTAAACATTAATGCATGAAAATTATTTCTAATTTCAGTTTATAGGAAATGTTACATTTCTTCCTAATGTCAAAGGAGAAGGATGGAGAAGGCTTTCCTGCCTTATCTTAATTATAATTTGTTTGTTATTGCTTCATAACTTACTAAATTTATTTTCTGTTCTGCATTTGATTTTTTCCAATGTTCATGTATGGGTAAATATGCTGGCGGAGCAATGGATATGAGGGTAGCAGATCTTTTTTTTAAAAGAAAAAAAAATCAGTATTTGTGCCATTGACTGGGGGACATTATTATATTTTCTGTTAAAAATATGAAAAATAAGCTATTCGTGCCAAAATATTTTTTTAGAAAATGCTGATGGGGATAATATGGAAGAAAGGATCTTATTATGAAAATTCGCACCGAAACATATTGCTTGAGCGCACATATATAATTATGTTATTGGCATGTATCTGTTTGTCTGAAATTTAATTTGATGACAAGGATAGCATGGGTCTGTTGCAATTATTTAAAGAGGCTTTACTGCTCAAAGAAAAGGCTGTCCTGAGTGTGATGCAGGACTTGGGAACACATTATCCTATTGTCTGTTGTGTTCCTATATTTGGGACACTAAAGGCTCATTTTGTCCACAAAATGGAATGGAAAATAAAATGGAAAACATTAATTTTTTGAGGATGTAAAATAACCTTTATGTCCAAAAAGTAATAAGAAGAAGATGGACAATATTGAATCATGATTATGAGTTTATAATAGACTGCTAGGACCTCATTTGACCATCAAATGGGGTCATAGCATAGACATTACAACATAGGGAGAGAATGGGAATCCCATTCCCTTCAACAATCCAAATGGGGCATTGATGTGAAATATTACTATCATCTCCTTAAAATTGAGAAATTATAATGGTGAATGTATTTTATGTCCAGAGGCTTTTACCTATAAAATAATAAGATCTATTTGAGCATCCATGCATATGAATATATAATTGACACTAACACAGACATTTTCAGTATCTCAATATGCAGAAAAGGCTAATAGTGTTGGATCCTTGCATTAGACAGCTTTTAACTGTTCAGATAACATGCGGTTGTTCGTGGTCATGGATTTGAGACTTCATCTTTTCTGATTGTTGTACATTTTACTGATAATACCAGGTTGAACTTTTCTGCGTGAATCACCTGATAAATTGCTCTTTGGAGTCTACAGAGGAATTTATATCTATGGAATTTCGATTTACTTTAAGAGAGAATGGGATGCGTGCAGCTTTTCAGTTGCTTCATATGGTGCTTGAGGTGATAATCTTACCATTTGCTATTTAGCCTATTATGGCTGTATTCCTTGAACCGCGTTGTATGTGCTGCTGATTTATAACTTCATGGGAATGATTGCTTTACTCTGCTGTATGCCTTATGCGGGTTCTCTATTTGCAGCATAGCATCTGGCTAGACGATGCTTTTGATAGAGTTAGGCAATTGTACCTGTCATATTACCGATCCATACCTAAAAGCTTGGTGCGCTCAACTGCCCATAAACTCATGGTGGCAATGAGGGATGGAGATGAGCGATTTGTTGAGCCTACACCAAACTCTCTTGAAAATTTAAGTTTGCAATGTGTTAAGGATGCAGTGATGAATCAATTTGTTGGTGATAATATGGAGGTCTGCCATTAACAGCCTGAGTGTGTTGTCCCCAAGGCATTGCATTCCAACACTTATACACCATATTTAATAACTTAATCTTGTTCTTTCTGTAGGTAAGCATTGTTGGGGACTTCACTGAGGAGGAAATTGAATCTTGTATTCTCGATTACCTTGGGACAGCACGTGTCATCAGAAATAGTGAGGGAGATGAAAAACTTATCCCACCTGTATTTCGGTCATCACCATCTGATTTGCAGTCTCAAGAAGTGAGAATCTCGGGATATGCCTCCCCCTACCCAAAAAAAAAAACACACACACACACACACACAAAATAAGTGGCTTTGCAGGACCATGCTAAGGTTCATAAGTTTTGAAATTGACTGGATATGCTCTTATGTTTTAGGCATGAGATGTATTTTTGCATTTGGACAGGTATTCTTGAAGGACACTGATGAGAGGGCATGTGCATATATTGCTGGGCCAGCACCAAACCGTTGGGGTCTTACTGTTGATGGAGATGACCTATTAGGCTCAATTAATGATACATTAACAAATGATAGTGGGTTTCTGCATGATATCATACATTATATGTGCAAATTATTATTTCAGAATTACTGTTTCGGTTTTTTTATCTTTAAATGCTTAAATTCTTGTGCAGTTGCTCAGTCCACATCTGGTGCTTTAAAGGTAGGTGATTTGCAAAGAAAGCTTCATGGTCATCCTTTATTCTTTGGCATCACTATGGGGCTGATGGCTGAGATTATAAATTCTAGGTACATTGTCCTTCACACCTGCAGTCAGCTTAGCTTGAAAGCTAGATCCTAGACAATGCTTGAGCCATGTTGTTACTATTTTGTCCAATTTAAGTATTTAATCGTCTGTATACATTTTGCCGACCTAGATAGATGGAAACTGACTAGTCTTCAAGAGTACTAAAGATTGCTCATTTAAAAACTCCTTGTAGAGCGATATTGAGCATAATAGTTTTGATGATTCCTTATTGATGATGAATATACAATATATAGCATACACAGTGTGATCTCTAGAGATACACAGCACCAAATCAAATGATTCAAATAAAGGACAATATTCTAAATCTAATCTGATCTCTAATATCTCTAATATTTAATAATATATCCCTAATAATCAGTAACCATAATTATTTACAGGATATTTACATATTTTACACACTCCTCATATCCCCAAATTCTTACAGATTAGATCCCTTGTTAAACTGAATGAATTGATGGTGGAAAACTTGTACGGCATGAAACACTGCTAGTGGAACGTTCTGTGGTAAGCGGAATGTTTTGCAAGTGGAACTTGTGAACTTGTGATTTTGACTTACAAAATACTAGTTGTTTGATTTAGATTAGAAACACTTTTTAAAGATTGGTGGATTCATGCAAAGTATATTAGAAAAGGCTTGATGTCATATTCATACATTCATGCATTTAGTTAAAAATGCCTACAATTTTGGAAGTGTTAGGCAACATAAAGATATTTCATTATTTTGCTGGGTGCTAGAGATCTAAGCCATCAGTACCAGTCTACTGTATTATATTGACGGCCAGTACATTTTCTGGTTGCCTGATTAGTGAATACATGATCGCATTTTTTATTCAATGCTGTAACGTTGCTTACAACCTGATGGATGACGTATTTTGCTGAACAGGCTTTTCACAACTGTTAGAGACTCATTGGGCTTGACTTATGATGTGTCATTTGAATTAAACTTGTTCGATAGGCTTAAACTTGGATGGTATGTGATATCAGTGACGTCAACCCCAGGCAAGGTGTGGGTTTAATTCTTATTCGGATTTGCTTTCTGCGGGCTTCATTCTTATTCATACCTTTCGTTTTATTAAGTGGCTATTGCCTATTGCAATTTGTTTATTGGTGGTAACTCAAATTATATTCAGGTGCACAAAGCTGTTGATGCATGCAAAAATGTTCTTAGAGGTCTGCATAGCAACAAAATTACCGACAGGGAATTGGACAGGGTTAGTCATTGAATTTGTTTACCATGTTCTTGCATTACGTTTCAGCATCAATGTGTCTTTTGGATACAAGTCACCCTAAGAACTGGAAAATTATAGCCACCTGCTACATCCTTCTAAATTCTAGTGTCATTTGGTTCTTGAATATCTTTGGGTGCTTTTGTTTATTGTAGGCTAAGCGGACCCTTCTTATGAGACATGAAGCTGAAATTAAGTCAAATGCCTATTGGCTGGGGTTGATGGCCCACTTACAAGCTTCTTCTGTTCCAAGAAAGGTGAGACGAAATTGTTTGAATCTTGGTATCCAGTTATGATGATCAAATCCTTTCTTTTTTGGCAGATTAAAAGTAGACGTAATTGTATTTTGAATTCAATTTTCTTTTGTTTTTTTTATAAGAGAAAATTCAGTTTTCTGTATAGACAAATTTAAACTGAAAATTTCAATTTAATTTAATCTAATATTTCATATTCATACTTGTTTTGATGCATTGATGTCTACTTTGAATGTGGTATTCAGGACATATCATGTATCAAGGATCTAACATCTCTTTATGAAGCCGCCGCAATTGAGGATATATACCTTGCCTATGAGCAGTTAAAAGTAGATGACAATTCTCTATATTCATGCATTGGGATTGCTGGGGCTCAGGCTGGACAAGATAATGCAGGTGCAGATGTATTCTCAATTTGACTCAGCGGATCCTGCAAAAAAAAAAAAAAAAGTATCCGGTGTCTGCCAAATATTCCCTTAACGGCCTCTATTGGAATCCCAATTCCAGTCTTGGCCTTGTAGATTCCAATGTTGTTTCCATGTAACTAATAAAATAAGAACACGCTCATTCAAAAAAAAAAAAAAAACAACATATTTTCCTCAGCCAGAAGCTGAAATAATAAATACAAGGGTCTATTATGTCAGAGCAAGTATAATTTTGTGTTTCTGGTTAGTTATATAATATTCTTTAAGCATAATTTTGTGTTAATCACGCAGCTGCATTAGAAGAGGAAGAAGCATCTGATGCTTATCCAGGAGTTATTCCTGTTGGACGTGGTTTATCTACAATGACTCGGCCGACAACATGACTTTTTCTAGATGGTTTGTCATGGTCTGGTTACAGTTTGGAGGTATAGTTTGATTTGGCTTGACTTATGCATAGCCTTCTTAGTAATTTTCTGCAAAATTAATTTTTATCCCCTTTGTCTTGGGTTTTCATTGGAGGGTCAATAACCATTTGAAGCGAATTTTCCATGATGTGATGGGCTTTTTCTGGTCTCCATCTATGTGTGTGTTCTTGGTTTACTTTGTATTTTATGCAACATTGGATAAGAGTGCATGCATGCTTCGGGGTTGAGCTAATTTTTGCATATTCTGGCAGGAGTCGTCTTCAGAAATTTAAAGGATTGGGAGCATATGTATCCATGAAGCTTGCTTCATCCACATCCTCAGAAATTAACTAAGTACAAGGTGTTTGTCATTAGCAAAGGCCCATAATTATACAATAAAGCAGATATTTTTGGTGGTAAGATTCCTTGACAGCCAATTTGTTGCATTTACACGTGCTCCCCCCCCCCCCCTTTCAAATAATTTCTGATTGAGGAACTATTGCCTTTCACTTGATTCATTTCCTCATTTTTGGAGGTTCTATATTTTTGGCCTTGAATTGAACCCTCTTATGGGCATATCATTGCTACCCATAAATTTTTAGGAGTTGAAAATGAAGAGAAGTAAACATGGAATCCACCACTAAGATGTATAGCTGCCATATTTTTGCCCCTTGGCCATATTATTTTTAGGTACATTCTTTGGCCACATCTTAGCATAGAAAGGTGGTGTAAGCTCTGCAAATTGTAAATTGTTTTATCAACTATTTTAGAGACTACCTTTTCGCATAGTCACATATTCTATGCAGCATCAATTTATTAAATCTGAAATGAATGTTTTTCTCCTGTAGGGGTATGCCTTTATCTGACTCATGTTGGTTTCTTGACTTGTTAAGAATGGGATAGTCTCCGGAAAGAGGTCTTGCATAAAAAAAATAAATCTCTCCAGGTGCCAAAATACGAGGATGTCGTATATGAAATTGTATAAAAGTAGACGTCACAATAAAAAAAACGCCAGTTACAAGGCGTTGCTTTTGAGAATTACATGAATAATCAAATGTTCATTGATACTCTATAATAGGTGCGAGACTACAAGATAGAATGAAACCACTATGTATTGCGTGCGTTACATTTTACAAGATATAGAACCAATCAAATTGGCGTTGTTTGCAAAGTAAGTTGAAATTAGTTAGGTTTAATAAATACTTTTAAAAAAAATGAATTTTATGTTACAAAAATGCCCTTTTTTAATGGGGGAGAGAGTATGTGGAATGTGGTGGAGAAAAAAAATGTGGTAGAGTTATCTTGAAAACAGAAAATTAAGAGTTATTTTTTAAATTAATGGTAAAATGGGTGGATTACCAAAAAAAAACCTTCTAAGACAACTCTTAAATATATTTATAAAAAGAATAAAGGGAAAATTACATTAAGATCTCGTGCCAGAGAATTAATATCAAAAAGGTCCTAAGAAGTTATTAATAGTAAGTCAAAGAGAAGTCGTTATCATTAACAACCTCCCGAGACTTTCTGATATTAGTTAGCTAGTGCGGGATCTTAATGTAATTCTTCTAAGAAAAAAGGTATATTGAGGAATTATAAAAAGGAAAGTGCGTGAGAGTATGTATGGAACTTCTTACAGCACGAAAGAAGGATTTCAAGTTGGAACTGTTGGTGAACATCTGAAGTAGTTATGGAGGACGCATAACTATGGCTTTATTTCTCCTTTCTGATACTAAGCTTGACTTCCCTGCTGCTGGTAGGATTCTAGCTTCTTTTTATTATTTTGATTTTGAAGGCATCAATGCATTTAACAAGGGGAGATGAACAATAACAGCTTGGTATAATAGTTACTCCTTAACTCCAAATGTGAGACCTAGTTTGTAGTGCAACTGGAATATTATATTGTTAATATTGTTAATACAATCTTTGGTCATTTAAATATGTTTTTGTTTTAGTTTTGATTTTTTAAGTTTAAGCCCAGTGATGTTCGTTTCTTAAAGTTCATTTTATTTAAAATACTGATTCCTACAATTTAAAAAAAATCTGGACTATAACCAATGGTTTCAAATCCAAGGAGCTAAAATCAAATGATGATGAATCTATGAGACTAAAAATTGTATTAACCATTGTTAATGGGTCCGTTTGGCGAAGCGGTGGAGAAGTACTTATGAGCTTATTCACACAAGTCGATACAAATATGTGGAGGAGATTATCTCGTTTTGCGGAAAAACACTGTTGAACGTGCTTTTGGAGTGTTTGACCGCTTTGCCAAACACCTCCAATATTTTGGAATGGAGCCAAGCCTGTATATGCCAGTCCACTTTCTTGTCCATATAGCGAGTTATGTTAACGGAGTTCTTTTAATTTTTTTTTTTTCACGGACAGCCCAAGGTTTCCTTTCTTCCCCTTCTTTGATTACGGATTGAACAGAAGTATAATTTTATTTTTTTTATTTTCAATAGAAGTATGTACTTATTTTAAAATGTTAAAGTATATTTTTAATTTTTTATATTTGCGTTAGGTTTCATTTTAATCATTTAATTTTAAAAAGTACACCTTCAGTCCATCAAATTTAACTCAGTAGTCTCTCTTAACAGAAACTGCTGATTCATCAAATTTAATTGATAGGTATGTGATAAAATGTTCACAAAGCATACTTACATTTAATTTTATTTTAATAATATAATAAATTTAATATTTTAAATTGTGTAAAATAAAAAAAGATTGCAATTTCCGTTAAGCTAGACTAACAATGTAAAGTTTGAGGGAATGAAAGTGCATTTTAGTAATACTAAGTCCTCGTAATTTACGTTTTTTTCATCAGAAAAATTCTATGTAAAGCTTCGAAAGTAAGAAATTTACTTGTCTGATTGTACCAAGCTAGATGTATTAATCGGCAAAGATTCTTCTCTTGTCTTCTCTTTCCTCCCTTTTAATTATTATTCTCATTTCATATGCCTACTTGACAAAAAAACAAGAACAAGATCAAGAGAAATGAAGACACAAATGAAGGTTTCTATGTACAGCATATTCTTGGGAATCTTAGAGTGCATTGTGACTACAAATTCTGAACCTAAGCTTTGTCACTATTTGATCTTCATTAAGATAATATAAACCACACAAGACTTAGAAGGAGCATTCATATTTTGCCGATTAGATAGAAGAAGTTGTTGAGTGCAGAAAAATCAAAGAGAATATGTCTGGGAAACTTGAGCATGAGCTAGAGCTGGACGTGCCGGCGACCACCGCGTGGGATCTCTTTGGCACGATTCGGATCGGAGAACTTGTTGAGAAAGAGATGCCTAACTTGTTTCAGAAGGTGGAGCTTGTTGAAGGAGATGGAGGAGTTGGAACTGTCCTCAAATTAACATTTGTACCTGGTAATTAAATATTTCACTCTTCCTCAATCTATGGATAATACGTTTTTTTTTTCATCCTTCTATTTCTTTGCCAACGGCATTTTATTTTTAAAAAGAGATTATATTGCGTTAAGCCAGCAAAAAAGAAAAATCACCTAGATATAAGTTGACAAAACACGATCTAATTTCTCATTCAAAATATAATCATCATGATATTAAAACTCAACTTGAGCTGTT
>JANTPZ010013546.1:0-16239 GCA_025593235.1 Vachellia pachyceras
GTATTGGATTGATTGGGCCCGGTAGAGACAAAAGCAGTTAGGCCTGTATATAATAGCGGATGAGTCATGGTTTTTTGGGCCTCTTGGACAACGACAAAAATTGGGCCCTTTCAGGTCCTTTTGGCCCGCAGTTAAATGGATTAAGCCTGCATAAAGAGTTGGATTTGAGATTCATCTGAGCCTGTCGTTCTTTATTATGTTTTTTGCCTCAAGAGCCTGTCGTTCTTTAGAAACACCTATCCGGAGCTATTATTAGTTTATTACTCTTTGTTTGAGAAAAATGGGCTGGATCGTCATGGATTAGTTTGAAATACAGTGGACAAAGGAATTCCAGTTTGGTGCAAACCTTGGTGAAACTCCGCAGTGTCCGTTTCAGATGGCCCTTGGAATAGAGACCACGAACCAAAAAAATGCTATTTAACGATCAAAAATCCGTTACTAAATAACTATTTTCCGTCGTTAAAATGAGGGTCGCTAATATTTTTCATCGCTAAATGGAAATTTTCTGTTAGAAAATAACTATTTAGAGATGGATTTTTTCGTCGCTAAATAACATTTTTCTAGTAGTGAATGGTGCATATCACATGAATGGATTGTACATCAATGAGTTTAATTTTCATGTGACCTCATTGCAATGGACTTTAATGTGCCCATTTGGAAATACAGTGGAAAAGTATTTTTATGTAAATTGAGATAAATATGTAAAGGAGATTATCTCATTAGTCAAATGAGGAAGAAAGAACATGGGAATGGCACTGCTCCGATTTTCTCTCTCTTCTCTTCCATTTACTGCTTCTGTCTCCACGTGCGTATTAAAGGACAGTAGTCATTACCTTACATTTTCTCTCTCTTCTCTTCCCATTTACTGCTTCTGTTTATATGCAATGATTGTAATCGTAGCCAGGTACAATGCCAGATACTTGTTATCTGAATGGTTTGATTTAAAAAGAAAAATTTAAATGGACCTATAGCTCAGCAGTCTTCCCTTTTATTTATTGATCCTTTTGTCTTCTTCATCTCTTTGTATTGTAATTCTGAGCGGCTGAATTTACTTTTTTTTTAATATCTTGCAATTATATTTGCTAATCTCATTATAAATAGTTATTATAACACAAGCTCAAGCTCAATCAACAATGGTCCAATAAGTGTAATATCCTAGTTTTTCAGATTTAAAAAAAAAGGCCGTATTGTAATTTCTGTAAAATTTATGGTTAATTCTGTAATTTTCTAAAGTATTGGGGCCTTTACTATACTTTTTCCCTTGTCTCTTACTGGACACTCCCACCACCCCTGTTGACCTTATTTTAAGAAAAATTAGAAAGGGGCCACGTATTGGAGGATGAGGCGGTGGGGGAGGTATTATATATACCTTTCCCCCACAGCGAAACAGACACACAAAAAACACACAGCACGCCGGAGGAAGGGAGAGAGCGAAGAGAAGAGAAGAGAAGAGAAGAGGGAGAAAAAAAAGAAGGGAAAGAGAAAGCAATCTAAGAGAGTTTTCTAATTTAAAGGTTTTGATTTCGAGATTATCTAGGTAAGTAAAAAGATGTATTTTTAATATAGTTCCTTCATAAAAGTTATTCTAAATATTTTTCTCTATTTAATGATAATAATATTATGTCAGTTAGAAAATATTTTAGTATTTAAATTTTTGTATAGTTGGAGTTTTATTTATAGAAGACTATATAATAAGGGATATACTTTTATAACCATGTTTTATGCGGTTAGATTTATTTGTTGAATCTCTGAGATATTTTAGAAATTTATTTTGTATATAGTTTTTAATATATAAGGTATTTTGAGTTATCAAAAGTTGAATTAGATATTTTACTTAAGATTATGGGAGATAATAGAGAATTCATGAAGGATTAAATATTGTAATTAAGGTTTATGAAAATAATGGTGAATTTCTAATGATTTAAAATAGAATTTGGAATTTTAGTAAAATTGGAATATTTAGATATTTAAAGGGATTTAAGATATTTGAGGATTTTGTAAATATCTGAGGCTTTTATTAAATTAAAATATATGATAAAGTATTTAAGAAATAAACTAATATGTGGTAATGCGTAATTATGTAGATTAATTATATAAAATGTTGGTGTTTGGCACGAGGTTTTGCTATTGTCATAACATTTCCTTGCTGGATGAGAGGTAACTACTTTCTACTTATTATGCATACTTGGGACATGTCTGATGAGTGATTTTGAATTGATTGTGATAAAAATATTATTATTTGATAAACTTTGTATTGATAACATTGAAAATATATTGTGAAGTTTGGAGTTAAAGCTTGAATGTGTTATAATGGCAATGTTTGCAAATAATTGTGATAAATGTTCTCGTGACTTGATAGAAAACTCTGAGTTTCAAACTATTGATTGAAATATGCCAGTGACTATTAATGCATGATTACATATTGATGATAAATTGTGGATGTTCCTTTGCTTTAATGTTATAAAGAGATAATTGTGATATTGGGAGAAGAGGACGTGGTTATTAATGGGAGATTATTAAAGAGGAAATAAGGGGGTGAATATTCGGCATGCCAAAAAGGGAATAAGGTTGGAGGACTTCCGAGTCTGATTACCGGAAGATCCTATGCCCATTGTGATGAGGGCTTATGACACCCCTGTGATGTGAAAGGGGGAACCCATGGTCCGGTCTTGTGCTCTGTGGTACTTGGACAGTCCACATCACTTACCGGTGAGCTCGTTGGATTGTACTACCAGTCGAATGGGACAGTACTAGCCCATAGGTTCAGTCAGAGGAAATAAGGTTGGGGAGAAATAAGGGGGAAAACAAAAAGAAAGAAAGAGAATAAATCTCTGTGTAATGATTTCCTGTACGATTTCGTGATGATGTTGAGATGATGCAAGATTGAAATCCAAGTAATTATGAATTGATAGATATGTGTGATGATGTAGTTATGTGGATGTTGATCCGATTGATATTGGTGATCTTAATAATAATGAATATATTAATATTGATATGCATGTATCATGTAAAACGGATGATTGCGAGTTATTTGAAATATTTGGTATTACTTGTGAAATTGTTTCCTTATAAGAAATTAATTTATCTCTCATCGACACTCGCTCGTATGTCTTTTAAGTAGAAATGCTGGTTACTGGGACTTTTGTCTCATTCTATCATTTAAACATCTTTCAGGTGATAGTTATCTTGCAGAAATGTTGGGGAGAGTTCTTGAGGCAGCAGATATCCCTGTATATCTCTGTATCGTCTCTTTTATATGTTGACAGGTGTATATTGCCATCCATAGGGCTCATGTTGTAAACTATGACTTATTACGTATGTAGGTAATTTCATAATATGGACGGAATTGAGAACTCCAAAAACATGATAAATGTAAGTAAATTACTAAGTATTGGTTGAATTTTAATTAATAACTTTAAATGATTTAAATATTTAGGTATTAAGGTATGGGTTTTACAATAAGCATGTTGTCATTTTAGTGTGTACTAGTGAATTCATTGATAGAACGATTTTATAAATTTTAAAATAAGTATATAATAGAAGTTTTAATTCAAATTTTATGTAATGTAATTGTAAAATCACTTCCCAAATACGTTAATTGCTCAGCCTAAAGGTAGCATGCCTTGAATAAAAACAAGTAATGGGTACAATGGCCGCCACATGGCGCCCTTGCCAATGCAAGTACGCATGGTAATAATAAAATGGAAAAGGAAAAGAAACGGTGAGGAAGCTGAGGCAGATTCATGAGGCTAGGAAGTGCCAAGGGTTAATAACATTGTGTTACTTGTGGGAATTCTGTTAGAAAAAAGGAGTTTACAGATTTTAAAGTATTTTACGGATTTTAAAATGGTTTTACGGATTTTAAGATGATTTTTATGAATTTCAAAATAATTTTTACAGATTTAAAAATAATTTTATCTTGATTAAGATGTACTGTCTTAAGAAAACAATGTAGCCAAACAATCAAAGACGCAAATGGAGGATGGTAGATGGGGAAGTGAGTTTTCTTTTCTCCGTCTTTTGTTCGTAAGCCAATCCTCGTCCACAAGAATTTGATTGCGACCAGTGGTTTGATAGTTGTGGGACCCTTCTTCTTTGGCTTTTCTTTCGCTATCTTCTTTGATAATGTTTGGCAGGGGCATATAAAGACTCTGTTTGTTTTGTCCGTTGGTACAACGGATACGTTTACCGAAACACTTTTTCTTCATATAAATTGTTTCGAAATCTGTATCCGTTTTCCCTACGTGCTATCCAAACGGAGTCAAAAATAAGTTAATTAAAGCTGGTAAAAATCTTTATATGAAGTTGTACAAGGATATCTTAACTAGTACCATGAAAAAGAGTTAAGGTGGGTTAGGCATAAAGGTATTGAAAAAGAAGAAGAAAAGATCACATGGATTACTACATATAAAATTGATGCTACCAAAGATTACAAACACTAAAATGATTAAAGAATTTCACCCCAAAAGAAAAAAAGATTAAAGAAACAGTAAGCAAACAGATGCTTGTACGGATTATGGGAGTAACCAACAAAATGGCTCTTGCTCCCTTTCAAGAGCTCCTTTTTATTCCTCTGGATTTTCTACGTGGTTATCTTGGGGATTCAAATATTATCATTGTCAAGTCCAAGTGAGAATGGTTAAATGCTGCTTTCAAAAACATCTATAAGCATTTAAAAAAGTATATTTTTTCAACACAAGTTAAAAAACCTCTTGTTTACTTTAAATATCATAAAACCACTTCCATATAGTTAATCCAAACACATTAACTCAAAAGCTAATCCAAATACATCAACTCAACAGCTTTTCTCTACATTTATGTAAACTCAAACTTAGAACTCGTTTCAAAATTCGTTTAAAAATAAGTTTTACGGATTTCGAAGTAAAATCTAAGTTTTGATAAATAAATTTTGGAGAATAGCTTTTATGGATTCAAAAAAAAACGTATGTTTTAAATGGTGATTGTGTTTGGGAAGATAATAGCTTTTACTGAGTTTAAAGCAAAAAGTAGATAAAAAAGAGGAAAGAGAAAGAAAGAAAAAGTATTTATGAAAGAGAAAATTTATTAGGAGAGATAATGTGATTTGACAATAAAATAACTTTTCAAAACCTAAATTTCAAACCAATGTTTTGTATCCAAAATGGCTTTTTTAAAAAAGAAATTTGTATTTAGACAACTTATGCTTTGTTGCAAAATCTAAGTTTTACAACAAAACTTATATTTGCTACCGTAATTTCAAACAAGTCCATTGAATACTTAAAAAGTCAAAATTGCTTGCAGACCAAATATTGGTAGAGGTCCATTTTGTCTCTGCCTAAGAGACATTTTTGGTGTTTGATACGTACGTTTGTTGGCATTCCGTTTGAAAAAGTCAAACGCACGTTTAACAGTATTTTTCAGTAAAATGAGATAATCACCTTCACATATTTATCTCGACTTACGTAAAAGTACTTCTAAAACTCGTTCTCAAATGGATCTCTGCAAGAATGAGTGTGTCTGTTTGATTTTTCTCCAGCTTTTCCCCCAAAAACGGAGACACTCACTTCAGCTCTCAGACGGTCAACCAACCACCATCGCCATGTACCATAATACCCTTGCGGTTTTTCTTGCTTGGCTTCAATTCTAGTGACACGTGCTCACTGATCATGAGCCTCCTCTCTCTCTCCCTCTCTCTCTCTACCAAAAAAAACAAAGAAACCCAAAAGGGACAGATAGAAATAAGAATTAAAATTAGAGCCAAAAAAGAAGTGAATGAGCTGGACGGGGAGATTTCGTGTAAGAAGGGTTCAAATTATTTCTAGGGAAGATAAATTAGACTTATTTTTAATATCTTATTAGAAGAATTTAAATAAAAATTTAATTGGTTTAAAATTAATAAATGAGTGGATTTGAATAAATTATATAGTACTAATATATAACTAATTTTATGAAATTCAAGGGGTATGGTTGAACCCACTTAACAACACGTATAGACCTGCCCTTATCTTCAATTATTTGTATACTAAGGATCAACAACACGGAGATCCGTCCTTATCTTCAATTATTTGTATTATAGGGATCGGAGGGATAGGAGTGCCAATAAAGGGAGACCATTGGAAGGACATGCAAAACCCCACTTTACTATTGAAACTTAACTCAACTCTTTGACAACATGAAAAAACCAAAAGCCCACCAAACGAAATCGGTAGTTTCCTGGTCATGACTAGTTAAAACTAAAGTTCTAGTAAATTCATTTGATTTTTTCTGACAGATAAAAGGAACTAGAAAAAATATTCGACTGAAGCCTGGACCGAATTCCGAGTTTCACTAATATTTTAATATTCATTGATTTAATATTCTATAATATTCTCTAATTTAAATTATGAATTTAATGAAATTGAAATTCAATATATTTAGAATATTTAGTAATAAAATTAAATAAAATAGATATATATTTATAGAAATATATTTGTATTTTGCCGAGTTCCTTAGAGAGAGTTGCCTCACCCCCTAGGTATTTTCTACCTACCCACTTGTGTCGGTTTCGGGTACAGGTACCCTTTTGTTGATGGTCGTTTGAGCTTTTTCTAGGAGTATGGCATGGGTTACTTCAGCGCCATAGCACCGCGCTTAATAACTAATAAAAAAATGGATTTCTTTTCTCTTTGAAAAAAATGAAAAAAGGGGGGAGGTGTTTCATGATATTCAAAAAGGGATCTTAATTTATACTTATACTTATATAAGTTAATAATTTTGGTTTGTGATAATTTGTAAAATACATATGCTTGTGACAAGAATCAATAGCAATAAGTCCTATTTGAAGAGGCTCATATACGGAATGTCTCAAAATAATATCGGGAGCGGGCGATACTAGACACAGCGTGGTACTCTTTCTACTACTATGTTAATACAGAAAATGTTTCAAAAAAATAGTTAGAATTTCTTTTTTACTGATTGCAAAAGAGGGGAAATCGGCCACATTAAAATTACCTTTTAGAGAGGTCCGTTTGATATCCAAAAACTGCTCAAAAGAGGGGGGAGGGGGAATAAGAGAGAAAAGGATTATATAAATCTATATAATATAAAAGTAATCCACACCCTCTTTTTTATTTTATTTATTTATTTTGAAATATCGAGTCATAGGTATCTAACATATTCATACCTAACGATTTTCCGCAAAGTGGTGATGAAAGGTAATAAAATAAAGGGATCAAACGGTTTGATAAGGGGATCAAATGGTATAGTTCTTTTGTTGGTAAATTAATCAAAGTATAATCAATATTTAATAACTTACTTAAATCTAACAGGAATATAAAGTTCCGGCTTCCGCTGTGCAACTCTGATTCATTATATTTTAAAATTTCTAAATTTACGCAAAAATACATGTTTTGTAAAATGATCCCTATAGATAGCAATATACAGCAGTCAACACATAAATAAAAGAGGCGATACATAGATGTTCATGAATATCTTGCAACCTCATAACTCTCCTTGATTATTCAGCATTACAACTATCACCTGAAAAGATGTTAAATTGATAGAATGAGACAAAAGTCCCAGTAACCAGCATTTCTACTTAAAAGGCATACGAGCGAGTGTCGATGAGAGATAAAGAATTAATTGATAGGAAAAAAAGTTTCACAAGTAGTACTAGACTTTCCAAATAATTCGTAAGCATCTCCATTCACATTTCACGGAATTCAAGTATATCAATACCAGTATAATCAAGATCAATCGGATCAACATCCATATAACCGTTTTTCCACGTCATCATACATATCTATATATATTCGTAATCACATGGATTCAAACTTGCATCATGACAACATCATCACGAAATCGTACAGGAAATCATTATACATAGTTTTATTATCTTTCTCTATTTTCCCCTATTTCTCGTCAGCCTTATTTCCTCTTACTGAACCCATGGGCTAGTACTGTCCTATGTGACTGGTAGTACAATTCAACGAGCTCACCGGTAAGTGATGTGGACTGGCCAAGTACCACAGAGCACAAGACCGGACCATGGGTTCCCCCTTCACATCACAGGGGTGTCATAAGCCCTCATCGTCACAGCATGGGAACACCCGGATTTCAGCACAGAATGTTCACAGCATAGGATCACCCGGATTTCAGCACGGAATGTCCTTTGATGATGGGCATAGGATCTTCTGGATTTCAGCATGGAAGTCCTCCAACCTTATTTCCTCTTTGACATGCCGAATATTCACCCCCTTATACTCCCTGAATAATCTCTCATCAATAACCACATCCTCCTTTCCCAATATCACAATTATCTCTTTATATAATTAGACAAAGTACATCCACAGTTTACTATCAACATATACACGCATGAATAACGTTCCAATCAATCATTTCATGCTCAAGAGATTTCCATCAAGTCAAAAGAACATACATGAAAACATTTGCAAACGTTGCCAACACATCCAATCTTTGACTACAATATATTTACTTCAATATTGCGAACACAAAGTTTATCAAATAATAATATTTTCATCACAATAAATCCAAAATCACTCACCAGACATGTCCCAAGTATGAATAATAAGTAGAAAGCGGTTAACTCTTATCCAGCAAGGAAATACTATGATAATAGTAATCTCGTGCCCAATACCAACAATCTCTACGATTAGTCTACACAATTATACATCACCACATATTAGTTTATTTCTTTAATATTACTAATATATTCTGATTTCATAAAAACCCCAAATATTTACTAAAATATGAAATATATTAATACACTTTAAATCTCTAAATATTGGAAAATTATAATTTTACTAAAATTCCAAATTCTACTTTTAAACTTTAATAACAAAACTAAATCATTAGAAATTCACCATTACCTCTATAAACCTTAATTAAAATATCTATTCCTTCATAAACTCTCTATTATCTTTAATAATCTCAAATAAATTATATGTCTCAACTTTCGATAACTTTGAACACTTTATATATTAAAAACCTTGTATAAAATAATTTTCTAAAATACCTCATATGTCTAATAAATAAATCTAACTATGTGGAGCATGGTTATCAAAATATATCTATTATTATATAGTCTTCTATAAATAAAACTCTAACTATATAAAAATCTAAATACCAAAATATTCTCTAATCAATATGATATTACTACCATTAGATAGAGAAAAATATTTAGAATAACTTTCATGAAGGAATTATTTTAAAAAGAAATTATTTTACTTACCTAAATAATCTCAAAAGCAGAACCTTATAACTGAGAAACTCTTTTAAACTTCTCTTTTTCTTCTCTCTCCCTCTTTTCCTCACTCCTCTATCTGGTGTGCGCGCATTGTGTTATGTATTGATTTGGGTGGGGGAGGGATATGTATAATGCTCCTCTGACCGCCTTTGCCCATCCACGTGTCTGTCTCTCCAAATTTTTTTTTTTTATAAACAGGTCAGGCGGTGGAGGAAGTGTCCAGAAAGGGAAAATGGGAAAATTACAGCAAATACCCCCAAACTTTAGAAAATTACAGTACTAACCCTAAATTTTAGGGAAATTACAATGACTCCTTTTTCTTTCTTTCTTTTTTTCTTTTTCTTTTTTAATAAACTATTTGTTTAATTATTTCTTAACTTCAATTAAATCCCAATTTAAAAAAATTAGGATATTACAGGACACACATTAGAAGTCGGCTGCATGGTGTTAAGTACGCACTATGGGTCCCTATTGACCTGAGAGATTCTCATGAAACTTAAATTCATTGGCCACGAATGAAAATCAACCATCACACAGAGCTTAAATTTATTTGTTTCTAAAAATAAATTTCTGTTTTCTTTTTAAGACAACTTATTGAAAACAAAACATCAAACACACTTTTCTTATTTTATATTTTAAAATGAAAACATACAGCCCTAAGTGACTTGATTGTGTTTACTTTGTATCTAAAACTAGACTATTCATATAAAAATCAAGTAAACAAAATTCGTCAAGATTGTGAAGTTTTGTATGATTTTTATTTATTAATAGTTTATGTTAAAATTCCGATGAACAAACAGATCAAATAGAAAATTTATCATTTCTTGAGATTTAATTTCATTACATTGAAGTTCTATGTGCGCGCGCGCGCGTTTCAGACTATTATAAGGATGAACTGAATGTGATCATTGGGACCAAAAGATATCTGTAAAAGATCATTTTAACTTATCTTTTTCATCTTAAAAAAATAAATAATTCTATCTCAAAAATTAAATGCGAGATTTGTTAATGGGGAAGTCCGGCAATAATTTATTTTAATTTAGATTAAGTTTTCCTTACATATCTATCTAACACCATATACTTATCTTTTGGTTAAAAAGGAGCAATTGTTCAACAAATGAACGCATAGATATAATAGATAGCTAGAAAGATATATAAAGATAGAAAGGCACCTGGCATGAACCTTTTTCCACCCATCACCATATGCATGGCTCCTGCATATAACTCTTGATATAAAAATAACTACACGATTCACTGTTTTTAAAGGGGGAAAAAACCTGAATAGCCTATTTACATATATATGGCAATTAAAATTATATAATAAATAAAATACTTTAAGGTGTTAAGTGACCTCTGTTCATTCGCGCATTCAGAAAGCTCTCTGTTCACCCCCCTTTCTTCCTTCAGCTCCATCTCATGTGAATCACTCCTTCATCAGCCTATATATACCTCTTTTGTTCAACTTCTTTTTCCTCACACAGACTCTTTCTCACACCTTTCTCCTCCTTCCTCTTCCTCTTCCTAAGCCAATTACAGAAAAGTTCATATTTTGCTGCTTCTCTTGCTTTCTCATCATCTTCCTCTTCCCCCCTCCCTTCAGTTACGGTGTGCAACCGTCGGGCGGATCTGCCCGTGGGCAACCCGTGACCCAAAAAGGCCACTCACTCCACTATAAATCTTCACCTCTCGCTCTCTTTTGTGAGGACAAACGAAGTCAAGGGGGAACAGGGGAGGGAAGGGAGAAGCATGAAGGAAGCTCCGCCTGCGTGCTCTGCCAACTACGATTTCTTGGCGAGAGCAGGAATTGAGCTCGCTGATAAGCTATACAGCGACGGCGATGTCTGGTTTTCGCCGGAGGAAAAAGCCCACACAAGATGCCTCAGGCTCGCTTCTGCTTTGCTCAACCTCGGCCTCTCTCACCGTGATATTGTACGCTCTTTATATCCTCAACCTGCAGTTTTAATTATCATGTGTGTGTTTAATTATGATTTATATGTTGCCCCAGTTAAGCTAAGCTTATCTTAATTATATTCCGGTTATTGGAAAACTGGGAAAAATGTTAATTAGCACCACCGAGCATGTGCGGTCGGTGACTAGGCTAGTTTTAATGCGCGCGCGAAGCACAAAAGCACGCACGCACGCTAGCTAAAGGGTTTCACGACGGCGATTCAAGGTTAGACCGCGTCACGCACAGATCCAACTCGGATCTGTCGTGACCCGATTCCAAAAGCAACGTTTCCCCCCTGTTTGTGCCGCAAGCCGCAAGCCGCAGGCTGCAAGGAACCACCCATCATATTTGTGTTTGTGCCTCCAGCACTTATCGTTGCTAATGCAACGTATGATGATGCCGTTGAAGATAATGATAGTGATTACTTATATGATTAGTGCTTTAGTTTCTTTAAGTTAATACTTTGAATTGCAACAGCAATTTTAGAATTTTAGTGATTTTCAATTCACATTAGATATTATTTGTTTACCCCTCCCATGATAAGTTTTATGAATTTATGAGATGTAAATTTTCATTACATGTTTTTACATGAAAATTAATATTTATGTTATTTTTAATAAATGATCATGAAAAAGATTAAATATTATTTATAAATCCTTCACTATAATTCTCCATTTATAAAAGGTTGAACTACAAAAAAAATTATTTATTCCTTTAGATTTTCCGATGGAATTTTATTCGTAAATATAAGGTTCGTAAAAAATTTATTTTTTGCGAATATTAAATTCCGAGATAATTACGTGCGGAAAAATCCGCAGGTAAAATTCGTAAGAAAATTCGCAGGTAATAAATTGGCAGGAAATTCCGTAAAAAATTTGAAAAAGAATTTAAAAAAATATTTGAATTTGGTAACATTTTCCAAATAAAATTCGTTACAGATTTTGATGGTAGAAGCCAGTGAGTTTATTTTTGTAAAGATAAGAATATTTGATAGTTTACAATAATCAAATCAGTATAATCTCATCATAAATATATTTTAGTTTACAATAATCCAATCAATTTACAATAAATATGATAGAATACAATAATCCAACCAAGCTTGCTTCAAAGTTCAAACTCCTCAATTACATGTTTGACTAAAAATAAGACCTCACAAAACTACAAATGATAAGATTAAATATATTTCACTTTAATCGATCCCAAAAAAAAAAAAGCCTTTCTCTTTAATTTCATCTCTCTACAATTGCAACTGCTAGTGTTCATATTCGTACCACCGTTTACATTTGGGATCACAGATAGCATTAAAGGTGATATGAAGATGTATCCTGTCTCTCACGTTCTTTGAAATGTCAATTTATTTTTCCGATCATCTAAGTCAACCAAATAAAATTGAAAAACGAACCCAGTTTGCAAAATATTACCCTTTTTGTTATTGGTTTTCTTTTCAAAGTGATATTTTCTTTTCTGTCTCAGAAAAAAGAAATTAAATAACACCTCCTCAAAACATGAAAATATCTTCGTGAAAATTGCAAATATTAGCAAAATTTGATTAACTAATCATCGCAAACAAAATCTTTACATTATATTTATTTTGAATACAGTTGAAGGGTCGGTTTGTTTCTGTTTCGTGTTTTCTTGTTTTCAGAAATGTTTTACAAAATTGTTTTTTAAAACAAGTTTTAAAAAGTAAAAACAAAAGAATCTTTTTGGATAATTGTTTTGAAAAATTTCTTTTGAAAATAAAATTATTCATGCTGAAGAGTGAAGAGTAATTTTTTTTATGAGAAGTCTCGAATGGAGAATGTTTCTCAATTTTCTCAAAAAAACTAAGAAATGCAAAAAATATAAAAAAAACTAAAACATATTTTTTTTTGTTTCTACAAATAAATTTCTGTTTTCTTTTTTTAGAGAAAACTTATTCAAAACAAAACACCAAACAAAGTTTTCTTGTTTTTAAAAACAAAAACACTGTATTTTAAAATGCAAACAAAGAGCCCTATGTATGTATGCATGCACATGCATGCATGCCTTGTGTTTGATTTTATGTGTTCAGAAGCATTTTCTTGTTTGAAAATATGTTTTTTTTTGGTTAACATGGGATTGAATTGATAAATACTTGTAGATTGCGAGAGTATCACTATCAATGGAGCAGGATCGTTTTCGACAGATTGAACAACACTTACTAGGCCCCGACGATGGGGACACTGGCAATGTGGCGGAGCAGGATGTGGACGATTTTGCTCGACAACTATTAGTAAACCCCGACGGTGGTGACACTGGCTATGTGCCGGAGATTGAAGCTTATTCCCGGGTTCTTGACAAGTCTACTCAATCCATAAACGATGACAACATGGCACGAGAAGCTTTGGATCAAAACGAAAACAATTGTTCAACTCCTCAAAACCACACATCTTCTTCAAATTCTTCAAATGTTACAGTGAATCAACAGAATGTGTTTTCTCAACAGAATGCCGGCATCAATAAGGGCCGATGGTCAGATGAAGAGAAAAGGTACATGCACACGCACATGGATGCATATTTGAAAATTTCTCAATTCCACTTCATGATTGTTTTTTCCCTTGTCATAAATGTCCTAATATATATGCATTTTTTCCTTTCTACTAATCACAGGTTATTTCTTAAGGGACTGGACGATAGGCATAAGAAGGGATATACGACGGGATATTGGAAGGAAATTTCCAAAAAATATGTGACGACAAGGACACCGTCCCAAATTGCAAGCCATGCTCAAAAGCACTTTATCCGGGAGAAGAACAAACAGAATACAAGAAAAAAGAAGATGAAGCACCCTGTTTGTCACAGATCCTCATCAGCATCAGCACCAGCACCAGCAACTTTAAAACCGGATGATAGTTTCTCATCAAAGTCAATTTGTTACTTCAAGTAGCCTCCCAATTCGTCATCAATTGTTCACCCAAAAAATCCCCCAAACATTAACCGTCACAATACTTTCAATTTGTGATCCAACTCAAACACCCATCTTCCTTGTGTAAACATTCTTTTTTATACTGGACCACAAATTCTACAGTGTTTAATGAAATTTATAGGTTCCTTTTGTTGTGTTGTACTAGGTCATAAAATGATTACTCAAATTGTATAGTTTTTAATGGACTTTATGTTAATTTCCTGAAAGTTAATAATCCTCCTGTCATAAATATATCATATAAATATTTACGTGATTTGATTAGATTAATAATACAATTAAGTTAGTTGATATGACACGTTTTTTTCCTTCAGCTAAAGCTTCTTGGGCTTAAAAAATTTGTTAAAAATGCATATCTAAATTTAGATTTTAATATTTCGTACCAGTTTTATTGGTGAAAATGTAATAACAGATAATGAGAAAATAATTTGAATTCGTTGTATTATATACACAAAGAGGCCGGTATGGGTGAGGAGGGTACTCACTTATGTCTACTTAGTACTATTAATTGATTGTCTAATCCCTCACTCATTTCCTAATTATATACACAATCCCCCATTATATATGATTTTAACACTTCCATGCACGGGCATATACTAAATCATGTCCAATTTGTTACAAAAATATTCAACCCGTGTGCTCTGGCTTGGATAGGAGATCACATAGTTAGCCATTTGATTGATGTGAAAATGAATTTCTTCTTGACAGATAGCGATCGACTTCAATGTCTTCTATGGGTAAGAAAATGAGTTTAGTTTAGGGATTCAAGATGTCGTTGAAAGATGCAAATGGAAGAGGATGAGCGAGATCCGCAGAAAGTGTAGAGGTTAGCTCAGAGCACCGGAGGTGATAAGAGTGCGAAGGCTATTTTTGGCTCCAGATTGTTGATTCCAGCTCAATCCTTGTCATCGCTGCCGTCGTTTGGGAATTTGAGGATGGGAACAGAGGGAGGTGGGTTGGCGATTCAGCGCTCGTCGAGGCCGGATAAGAAGGCAACGGCTCGCCATATGAAGACGAGGCCGAGGAAGACGCAGCCGTGGGATACAAGGAGGAAGCTGGTGGTGTACGCTCCTTTGCCGCCGCTGCCTCCTGATTGGACTCTGGTTCCCTCAGCAGCATCTGATGATGCTCCGCCTTCTTCACAACCTGCCACAGCTGCTTTTACTGATCGCATCTGCAGCTGAGTATAAACAATTTAGTGAATAAAGAGTTGGATAATGAGATCACTGTTGGGTTGATGTCTGCCGTTGGAGGGATTGAGAACTTGTTGCAGGAATCACTCTCTGTAGCTGAGAAGCGTGCCAAGCTTTAATCGGAGTTTCCAGGTTATGAGGGGAAGTAAGGAAGTAGTTATCATGTATACTGCTCCTCCTTACTTTACTATTATTATTAATTAATTGTTAAAATGTTTAATTTGTAAATTACTCTTTAGATTTAATTGATATAAGTAATTTCATCTAAGTTTCATCTTAATTTTTGTATTTTTAAAATCCACCGTTGTTCTACTATGAAAAAGAAAAATCTGTCGATGTTCTGAGACCTTTCAGATTGGATAATATTAATTAAATAATAAAAAATATAGTAAAATTTTATATTATATTAAATTATCCATCATTAAAATTGATGTTGGGTTAGGAGCAAGGAATTAACTCGTAACTTGTGAATCTTGAATTTATGATAAATTTATGAGACATGAGATTAAAAAAAAGGGATAATTAAAATATTTTATTAAAGAATGTATAAATGATGTGAAACTAAAAAATGTGAAAGTATTTCTCATGAGAATGTTCCTATTATTAGTAGGATTGGATGGGTAATTAATACAATCATGCATGCAACTTTTACTCTCCTGCTATTAATATAAACCTAATTTGTTGTTTAATTTTTAATAAAAATAGATTTTATATTAAAGATGGAGTAATATTAATTAACTTAAATTGGTATATTAATAAATCATCGAATTATTATTAAATTCAACTACAAGATTAAAAGACTGGAAGTTGCATAGGGTCTTTAAAAATCCACACACTGTTCTCAACAGAATTTATTGCGAATGTTTCCAGTGGCGAGTATGAATGGTCACCTCTCTCTTCATTCCTTAACTCCAACCCATGTTTCATGAAC
>JANTPZ010013547.1:0-27926 GCA_025593235.1 Vachellia pachyceras
TCTCTCATGGGGAAAAGATAATAGCTTTAAAGGTCAGAAGATTAAAAGACTACATAGTTGCTGGCGTCCGCCCCTTCTCGGGACTGTTAAGTTTAATGCTGATGGTTCATTTATGCTAGCAACTGGAGCCTGTACAAGTGGGGGCCTGCTACGCTCTCACTCAGGAAAATTTTTATGTGGTTTTCAATTTCTTATGGCTCAGGAATCTAGCGCATTAGCAGAGGCGTGGGCTATTCTGTGGGCGTTAAAATTGGCATGGGAGTGGGGTTACAGACAGATAGAGGTTGAGAGTGATTGCTCGGAAGTCGTGGATCTTGTTAACTCTACTTTCTCAGAGGATCATCCGGATGCTAGTATTCTGACAAAAATCCAGCAGCTTCTCGATCGGGACTGGGTTGCCAAGGTAGTGGTTTGCGATAGAGAGGCTAATTCTGCTGCAGACCAAGTGGTGGCCGAAGCTCGGGATTGTTACGATGATTTCCATGTTTTTTCAGTTCCTTCGGAACAGGTTCAACACCTGATTCGTAAGGACTGACAATTACACTGTAGTGGTAATGGTGGTTTAATTTAGGTAGTTTCGATGTCTATAAAAAATTAACGGTAATTATCATAATAATTCGTTTTCTTACAAAAATAGGCCATTGAGTATCTCTTTGGTGCAATTCATATGATAGCTTTTTAAATAACTGTACATAATTAATATGAGTATAATAAATGTAACCTACATGCATGCTCCTATGTTTGTTTCTACAGTTCAATCTAACAAAACATGCTCAAAATTTACGTTGTGCTATGTCATGAACATTAAACATTACTAAAATTAAAAATAAAAATTTGTAAAATTTCCAAAAACATTAATAATAAAATGCATGCACATAGAATAATAGATATTCCTTTTCTTTGAAAATAGGAAATTAAGATAACGTTGGCCTTGCCGGTTCCATATCCAGTTGTCTCACGGTGTCACATTAATTACATTGCTACTTTTAAAATTTGAAGAAAAATATGTACAATTTTTTTTATCAGCAACAATATAATATCATAAATTTAAGTGCATGCACATATAATTAAATCATACATGTGTATTTCCTATTATTTTGGAAACAGGGCATTAATTAATTACCTACCGGTGGGTCCACATGATACACTCTGGTATTATAACTTGATTCTGCAGCTTTAATTGCATTATTTGCCAAAAGTACTGGCAAAGCAACACTTGCCCAGAAATATAGTAGAGAAGTACTTTTATGCAAGTTGAAGTAAATGTAAATATGTGAATGATATTATCTCATATTATGAAAAAACATTGTTAAACGTGCGTTTGAACTCCCCATAATGTTGCCAAACGTTATAAGAAAAGCCAAACGCATTTTCAACAATGTTTTTTCGCATAATGAGATAATCTCCTTCCCATATTTACCTCGGTTTACATAAAATTACTTCTCTACTGCGTTTCCAAACAGGCACATATTAGAAAAGTGTAGCTTTTGAGATATACAAGAGACCCGAATATTGGATTTATATTAGCTTTTAAAGGAGATCCAAATAATTAATTTTTTAGCTTTTTGAGAATATATACAAGAGATCTAAATAACCATTGAGAAGGCTTTTTTCCCCTTTTGCATGATCTAAATTTCACTGCATATTCTTTGATGCTTTTCAAATCTAACATATTTAGCTCAAAACTAAATTGAAGAAAAGCGTACCTTTTAAAGAGTTATATGATCAAAAAGCATATTTTATATAATTAAGGGACTAAATTAGAACATTTTTTTAAGTGTACTTTTGCCAATTAAATTTGAAGCATTATTGTCGAAGACAATCTTTGCGAATGTACACCCAACGGGTGTGATGTTTATCTATTATACAAAAAGTAAAATTAAGGGGAAATTACAGTAAACTCCCATTGAAGGATAAATTATCACGGTAAGATTCCAAAAAATCATTAAATTGATATGACATTTTAAGAGAATTGTATGCTATTTATAAATGGAATTATAAAAAAACAAGTTTACCCCTACCTATCATTTTGACAGGTCAATGTGGCATAATGATAAGTTATAGTGCCACTACGAACAAGTTAATGTGGTATTAATAATAAGTCAGGGAAAGGTAATGCATGATGCCACCAATTATAAGTTAATTACGAAATAAGTTAATATTTTACGTAGTTATTAGTATCTATGACATGCAGAAATAATAGAAGTTGTTCGGATAAATTATCATGGGATGGCTATGGTGACTCAGAATTTCCGAAATTTAAACAATAATTACACCATCAAACTTCACAGACATTAATTATTATATATGAAAATAAAATGATTCATCGTGACTATAGAGATAAATAAGTCTATATATTGCGTTCAAGGAGAAGCAAATAACTATGTGTTCTTGAATGTGTGTTTGGGAATTCCGTTGGGAGAAAATAATACAGATTTTGAAGTATTTTATGGATTTCAAGATGGTTTTACGGATTTTGAGATGGCTTTTATGGATTTTGAGATGGTTTTTACAGATTTCAAGATAATTTTGTCTTGACTTACGTATACAGTTGGGGAAATGGTGTTTCCAAACAGTCAGTTTCTTTAACTTTAGACTATTTATTATTAATATAGTTAAAAAAGGGTCTATTTTGGATAAAAAATCAGAAAATCAATAATAAGATTTTTTTTCTGTTTAAACTTTTCTCTAATTATTTAAAATATACAACTTTAGATCCATGCAAGTGAAAAGAAATACACACATAATTGATAGTACTTTCCAAGTATTGTAAATTAATTTTTCCAGAGTGAACATCTGTCATCAAAGGAAGCTAGCTTGCTTTATTCTTATTGATATTAAAATTGAGTCAAGATGAATAATCTAAAATTTCAGTATTATAACATTGGATGGGATTCAACTAGCTGTATTTTTTCACTATTAATTATTTTAGAAACAAAGGCTTTAATTATTATTATACCCGTAGCTAAATTTTTTTTATGGGGAAATCACCAATTCATACAATTCTTTGTAGGCTATATTCAATAAATTCTTCATTTTTTTTCACGAAAAATAATCCAAAATGTAAGACAATTCATTATGACCAACATGTTACCAGTCAATCGCTAATCAATATATATAATATTAAATGATAAAAGTGGATTTTTAATCCTTTAATTTCATCAAGAATTTATTTTGTTGCCTTAATTTGATAAAAAATTTTCGGCCATTTAACTATAAAACCGTCTCTGATATTAAAATATTAAATGTTGAGAAAAATATTATCAAAAAAATATAGACATTTTAAATTACTTTTTTAAGGTAACAATAATTGTTATTAAAAAGAAGGTCATCATTGAAAACAAACAATGTTAGGATTAGATGAGTAATTAAGAAGACACCAAACGAAAACATTATGTCATATGAAATTAAAAAAGACGAAACATGCATAGTTCTACACTATTTCTAACAAATAGTGTAGATTATTTTAGACTTCATATATGAAGTACAAGGTCTACATCCTTGAAATTCCAGAAAAAGACAACACAACATGACGCGAATTGAAAAAAACCCGAAGTATTATAACAAAGTTCGACAATAACAATTTTTCCATCAGACAATTAAAATTATGTAATAATACTTTTCATATTATTCCACCATCTTAATCAAATTCATCATCATCGATCCGCTCAATTCCTGCGGCCCCACTTCATCAGATTATCATATGACTCAGACAGAAACTTCTCAACCTTCTCTCTTTGCTCAGCAAGTTCATCCATGTTAATGCCCAATCCCTCTTCTTCAAAATCATCAGCCTCAAGCTTCTCTCTGCCTGTTGCTTCATTGCTTGCACCACTTCCCTCCTACACATACATAGATATATATATATATATATAAGACAACAAATAACAGAGATAATGATTATGGGTGTGTTTGGCAGCGAAATGAGTTCCGTTGAGAGAAATGAGTTACGAATTTCTTGATAGTTTTGCGGATTAATGATTTTTATAGATTTCGAGATAGTTTTTATAGATTTTGAGATGGTTTTGTCTGGCTTGCTTGTACCATTTTGGAAACGGAGTTCCCAAACAAGCCCTATATATACTTATGTTCTTAATTATTTTTTTTGTTGAAATACTTATGTTCTTAATTATGATTCTGTAAGAAAAGGTTGTGTTATTGCTCACCCCAATTTCCTGCTGCTTCTTACCCTTTTCATTGCTGCTTGAGTAGTTGGGTGGATACTTTTCATAGATAATGAATTGCACAACTTCCTTCATTGATCGAAATGTGGTTCCAGTTCGCAAATAGATATAATACTGCATAAGAAAACAAGTGAATATGCATACATATTTAAAACTTTGAATATATATATATATATAAGAAAACATGTTTCAAAGTCATATATGTTTATAAAAGATGTTCCATTCGTCTGTATAAAGAATAATTTTGTTTCTTAATTACACAAATTAAGTTACCATGTTCTCCTTTTGTTTGGTTAAAAGCATGAGTAAAACTAGCAATGACAAAAACAAAATAACTCAGCTACTACATCGGGGAGAGAGTGAAAGACTTACAACATCACGCATCTTCCCATTGCTGCGTTCCCTTAGTTCAAGCCTCCAGTCTTGAAGTCTATGAAAGAAGGAAAGCTCAGGAGGCTTAATTTTAATGGTGGCGTCGCCAGCACTTGCATCATACAAAACTGACTGCAAAAAATCAATTATTTTTGGTGGCTAGAGAATATTTGGAAATTTATATCCAAAGGACATATAAATATATATATATATAGAGAGAGAGGAGGAGGAGGAGGAGGAGGAGATATGAAAAGTGAGATTCAAAGACAAGTAACATAATACACGATCCATATCAATGTTATTCTCGATGCAGAAACGAGGAACCTCATATGAAACACCGAATTTTCTGAGAACTTTAGAAGTTACTTTTTTCCCTCTCTTCCTTGGAGTCTGCAAAAAAAAAAACAATGAAAATTAGTTAAAAATAAACATTGGCAGTGACGTCTAGCACTCCATTTCGCCTATTGTGTGTCCAATCTAAACATATCCTTAATCGGTTGATAATGTTCATACTTTGGGAAAATGAATATAGGCTACTATTGACACAAGATATGACAAAAAAATACATCATACAATAAGATCAATTTATCCATATAATTCACATTTTTATCATTTTTGCTATATGGTAATGATTGAAAAACTAGAGTAATTGGACAGTAAAAGTTTTTATGATTGATTTAGGCTGATGTGGAATTGGACCGCACCTGGTTTAGTACTCATAATTAAATCGAGAATTGGAACGATGTTTAGAAAACCAAAGGGTTTTGGGCTGCATGCAAAAGATGTTGAAAAGGTTTAAAAAAAAAACCTATATAAAATTAACCATCTAAAAGAATTCCATATATTTTTGGACCATTTGTAATCATTAGCATGTGTTTTAGAAATCCGTTGGGAGAAAAGAGTTACGGCTTTTAAGGTGATTTTATGGATTTCGAGATAGTTTTACAGATTTTAAGATGGTTTTTATAGATTTTGAGATATTTTTTACAGATTTCGAAATAGTTTTTATAGATTTCGATATTGTTTTATCTTAACTTACGTGTACCATTAGGGAAAATGAGTTTCCAAATAAGCACGTTGTTATTGCTGTTATTACGTCATCAGTTAAACTGCCAGCTGAACCTTGAGAATCGAGACCTATTGGATTTTTCAGTTTGGAGTCAAGTCTAACTTTAAAACATTGCTTTATAACTCAAACCTTGGTTGATATGGTAAATGATATCGCCCATGTAAAGAGGAAAACACAAGTTTAAATATTAGGAATCACATTTGTTGTAAGGACTTTAACTTTAATGCTTCTGATATGATAAAAATTAATCTCAAGTCCAAAGTGATTTGGATGTCTCTTGGTTATACAAAGATAAAAGCATTACTTTATGGCATGTAACACTTCAGTTTGAATGGTATTGAGTGTTCAATTGCAATCGTACATATAACTTTTCTATGAAGAATTTGATAAACATGAGAAACAAACTTACTTGAGAAAGAGAATTATAAACCTCTCGAGGTGTCATAGAAATCGTCCCGGGAAATTGTGAATGAGGTGATTCAGAACTTTCTTCAGTAGCGCCATACAGCTTCATATCTTTGTTTGATTTCTACATTTGATTGAAATTTTTTTATAACCACTAAATAACATCAAAGAAGGACAGTGCCAACTAAAAAATATCGTTTACGAGAGACCAAACAGTAAGAGAATCCAATAATAAGTGAGAGAGAGAGAAAATCACATACAGAGACTTGATCTCTCAGATTTTTAGAAATTTGATCAATTTGATATTGATTCACTAGTTGGGGTCGCATGATTTCTCTCCCAGCCACTTGTTCAGCCAATGTTGGGTAATAGGGAGGAATATTGTGAGCCATGGATTCAGATGAAGAAAAGTTGAGAATGAGAGATGGAAGAGACTAAAGATACGAAGAACAATGGAAGTAAAGGGACTGAAGTGAAATCCTATGGATGATAAGAGGCTAAAGAGATGTCTATATATAGTTGGAAGACAGGGTTTTCTAGTGTGTAGATTCATGTAAGCTTTAAAAGCAGAATTTATTTCACTTAATATGTTTTAGTCTTTCTGCATATGATATTACAATGGTCATCAATTACTTTTTATACATAAATAAATACTACTACCTCCTCCATCTATCCTAAATATAGGAACTAGATAATCAATCTATATATATATATATATTAAAAAAATTAGTTAAATTTGTTATTTGTAAGTGGTGGTGTGTTGGTTTATTCTTTAAAATAACCTCTCAGTCATTTGTATTGGACTAAAATAAGCTATTTAATTAGCTCTTATATTCAGAATAGGAGGGAGTATCATCTTAGATAAAGGTTGAGGAGAAGCATAGACAGTAGTAAATGAATTTATGTACGTACATCCCCCCGTTTTTTTCCTTTGAACCAATTATTTATTTTGTAACGGCGTCTGAGGAGAAGCATAGACAGTAGTAAATGAATTTATGTATGTACATTCCCCCGTTTTTTCCTTTGAACCAATTATTTATTTTGTAACGGCGTCGTTGACCGATCAAATTATAGAATTAATGAGCCATAAATGGAGATAGTTATTTCAACTTTTTCTTTCATTTATAAGATTTAAATTTGATCTATGCCATAAATGATTCGATAGAGTTTTACGTTGGTTGTTGAGAGCCTAGCTCAACCCTCCTCCTTTACCCAGGCTGGGGACCGACTATTAAACATAGATGTAATTCAATATCTGGGATCAATTATATAAGAAGATTGTGAGATTGAAGGTGATGTTAATAATAGAATTCAAGCTAGATGGTGTAAATGAGTAAAATCTATTTTACAAAGTACCTAATAAGGTAAAAAGAAAGTTTTATTGCAATGTTATAAGGCCAGAATGCTCTATGTTAAATGCTAGGCTTTAAAGAGACAATATGAGCATAAAATGGGGTAGCTGAGATGATGATGTTGAGATGAATGTGTGACCATAATAGAATGGATATAATTTTTAACGATCAAATTCATGGATGAGTTGGAGTGACATTTATTAAGAAGAAAATGATAAAAAATCGTTTGAGATGGTTCAATCATGTTCAGAGAAGACCATTGGAGGTATCGATAGGAGGGTTGATTAATCAGCATGGAGTCCTCTTTGATTAAGCATTATGGAATCGTTTAAAAATATGTAGAAGAAGATTGAAGTGCACGCTCTCAAAGAGGTTATGGAGAGATATCATTTTGTTAATAATCTTAATAGGGATATGGCTACAATAAAGCACATTAGCATTGTGTGATCCATGTAGCTGAAGGTGGGAAAAACTTTATTTTTTTTTCTTGTGAAACATCACTCAGTAATCTGGCGCCTATTGGCAACTGATTACTCCGGACTAAAGAGGTAGAACTACTGCCCATGTAGGCAAGGTTATCCTCTTTCCCAATGAAAGGTCTTCCCAAAACTCGAACACACGTTTTCATTCTTACGTGGGGTAAGCCCATTTAATTACCAACTGCTAGTTGGTGACAAAGCTTATTGTTGCTGCTGTTGTTATAAGATTTAAATTTGAAACACTAAATAAGCAATATTAAGTCTATTTTGAATTAGATGTATTTTAAATTTAAAACCCTTAGATTGGCTCTTACATTTAGGAACATAGAGAGCATCACTTTGGATAAAAGTTTAAGTGACTTATAAATAGTTGTAAATGAATTTTTGTTAGGCTAAAGTATACTTTTTAATCCTTTATATTTGCCTCAAGTTTCACTTTAACCCTTTAAATTTAAAAAAGTGTACTTTCAGTTTCTCAAAATTAACGTCGTTAGTCTCATTTAACGGAAATTATTGACTCATCAAATTTAATTAACGACTGTGCAATAAAACGTTGACAAAGCGTACTTACATTTTAATTTTAATTTAATATTATAATAAATTTAATATTTTAAATTGTGTAAAATAAAACAGATTTAAAATAAAAATAATTATATCCAGTAAATCTCTTTTATTTTAGTTATTTTTATTTTAAATCTTTTTTATTTTACACAAGTTAAAATATTAAATTTATTATATTATTACATAGAATTAAAATGTAAGTATGCTTTGTCAACATTTTATTGCATAGTCGTTAATTAAATTTGATGAGTCAACAATTTCTGTTTAGTGAGACTAACATCGTTAAGTTTGAGGGACTAATAATGCACTTTTTAAATTTAAAGAGTTAAAGTGAAACCTAATATAAGTACAAATGACTAAACATATATTTTGGTGTTTTTGTTACGTAGATCCCCTTTAATGATGCTATTCACAATAGTGCTATGGACTAATAAAATATTCGTGTTAACGGCCATAATGGAGGCAGCACTCCCGATGCATAAATAATAGAAAAATAATTTGTGTACGTACACCACTCTTTTCCTTTGAACCTATTAATTACTTTGTAACAACATTGTTGACTGATAAAATTTTAGTATTAATTAACGAGCCGTAAATAAAGATAACTAGGGGAGAGCATGAAACCCGTAACCCACGAAACCCGTCTAGACCCGAAGGAAATTCCCCAGATTGGGCAGGTCCAACGATGGCCCGTTACGGGCGAGCAAAAAACCCGCCCATATAAATAATAACGGGCGGGCTACAGGCTGTCCGTACCTGCTTATGTGTATATATATATTTTGAAAACCCAAAAGCCACAAGGCCCAACCACAAATGCCCCCAAAATCTGAGGCCCATATTGCATGTCATATGCCTCTGCCCACTTTGCTTGATAGCTGATGCCTCCATTTTGATTCTTGAACCAGGTTTGTATGTTTGCTGCTCCCATGTGTGCCCTAGAATTAGACTGAGATAATAGTCAACCCGCAAGTCGCAACCTTTGTACCTACTCCCAACGGCTGCACTCCATGAAGAGTTCGATGATGGACAGTGAGACTCCATTCCTTCCTGATGAAATCATCAGAAACATTCTCAAACGGCGTCATGTGAAGTCGCTGATATGATTTCAATGTGTGTGCAAACATTGGAAGAATCTCATCCAAAGTCAATCGTTCGTTGCAGACCACCTCCACCACTCCACTCATCAAAATCTCTCTCTTCTCTTACAAAGGGATCCTTTGTGCTTGTGTTTGGTCGATTCTGTAATGCAAGTCCTTGAAGTTCAGAATGCCCCTTCGATTGATTCCTTTAATCATGCTAGGATCGTGGGTTCTTGCAATAGCGTGCTGTGCGTTGAAGTCAACCCGTATAAAAAATTTCCTCCTCCCCTTTAATTGTGGAATCCTGCTAATAGAGCGTTCAGGTATGTGCCCAGAAGAACTTATGCTAACTCTAATGATTGTGTGGTTGGATTTGTGTTCATTTTGGTTGTTTTCTTTTTGTTGGTTTGCTGCACTAATCATGTACTAAAAATAGTGTGGGACTTGGGACTTGATTTTGGTCCACTAATCATTACTGGCTTGCTGCACTAATCATTTTGGTCTGATTTTGGTTGTTCATTTTGGATTTGGGACTTGATTTTCTATGGGATGCGCAGCAGGTTGTTTTTCTAAAAACAAGCTGCCCTTAAATGGGTTCATGTACGAGTACGGGCTAGCCCATACCCGAGAAATGTTTAACGGGCGGGTAACGTGCTAGGGTACAGACTGCCCAACCCGCCCGTTGCTCTCTCCTAGAGACAACACTCCAAATGTGCTTTTTCTCTTTCATTTATAAGATAAACATTACAAAATGGTATTGAGTATTTTTTTTTAAAAAAACTCTCTAATTATCTCTTATATATAGGATTGGAAGGAGTGTATTTTGGATAAAGGTAGAAAAGATGTACACCTAGTTGCAAATAAATTTTCGCATGTACAATCCCCTGTTTTTCCTTTGAACTAACTATCTAGTTCATAATGACGCTGTTAATGAAATTTTAATATGGGTTAATACAATAATTGATCTATAGACTTTGTCATTATTTTGGTTTTAATCTCTCAAACTTCAAACTATGATTTCGGTTCCTCAAGAGATCGAATGGTCTAGATTTTTATTATTTTATAGTGATCAATATATTAATTTATAGATTTTTAGCCCACGGATTGAACCCGCTAACTCGTGTTGGGTTGGCAATTTTGAGGCCCATAAGAATGTGGGTCTTTTTGACCCTCGCCTGCTTAATCTAAACTCGTGGCGGGTTAACATGCCAACCTGAAGGCTAGCCCATTTTTTTTAAGTCATGCCTATTGCCTCACAAACCCATATGCCTTAGTCCCTTACCAGCTCAGAGCCTCAAATATGAGCAACACAAATTCACAACACCACTTGTCAATTGGTTAACCCCTCAACCTCACTCTTCGTCTCTGCGACTAGGGGAGAGCACATACCTGTAACCCATGAAGCCCACCCGAACCTGAGGAAAATTCCTTGGATTAGGCCTACCTAATGATGGCCCGTTACAGGCGGGCTAAAAACCCGCCCCTAACAATAATAAACGGGAGGGCTATGGGCATGCCACCGGGCTGCCCGTACCCGCTAGTATATATTTTTTTAAAAAATAAACAGAAGGCCCCCATCCCAAACAAATGCCCCAAAATTTAAACCTCATTTAGTCAAGCCCATGAGCCCAAACACTGCCGTGTGATGCGTTGGTGCTACCTTCCATTGTGATTATGAACCTCAGCTCATTTAGTCATTGCTGGTGCCTTAGATTTGCTCGCATTCGCCGCCCCCGAATTGCCAATACCGTCAACCCCTGTGCGCACATGCTTGATGAGTTCATGCTTCCATTTTGATTTGTGAAATTGTGAACTTCCATAGCCCATCGATCTACTCTTCGTCAGAGTCTTCGACTCTTCATCTTTCACTGTTGGTCTTCATCAGCGAATCACTAATCTACTCTTCTGGTTCGCTCTTACCTTCATTTCCCTTCATTCCTCTTTCACCATTTTAGTGTTTTACACCCTCTTCATTGTATGAAACAATGAAAAAATCCCTAACAAAAATGGCGGCCCCTACCTCCAGATTCGTCTTCATCCTCCTCTTATAGCCTTTACCTCCTAATCCATTTTCTTATTAGTGGCGATCGTTTGCTTCACGGTGTCGATCTGGATTCAAGGCCAAGAATCATCTTGTTGATTCGTGGTGCTGCTCGCAGGTGCATCTCCTCCTCACGGTTAGTACCGATAATATGGGTAAGCCCGCGGGTTATGGGCTGACCCGCACGGGTTGGCGGGCTGACATAGGCCAGCCCGCCAACATGTCCCCTGTTCTGCAGCCCGCACCGCATATGGCGGGTTGGCGGGTTATTTTTTTAAAAAAATAAAAAAAATAGAACATTTTTCTTAAAGCCCAGTTATTTTTTTGGGCTGAGCCAATGCTTTTTTTTCGACCCAGGCCTTCTACAGTACAACTTCTACATTAACAAGATTTCCCGAGCTTAATCCACTCATGCATATACTTAATCTACAATGTTTATTTTGCAGCAGCACAGAACCACGTTTTAGGTTCGCAGCTTGAGTTAATGATCTATCTGGTGCTTTATATTATTAAAACTTACTGATTTGTACAAAGAAATGAGCTATGCCATTGCATGAACAAGATGGCCACTGATACTGACTAAGGGATCTGCTATTGCTGCATTTAGCAAAAAAACATATAACGACATTAATTGAATGTTGATTAAACCCTTCATAGATATTTCACTATCACTAATTAAAGTGATAAGCTACAAGCACGTCCAGATTATAATTTCAACATCGAAAAGGAACAAATATCAAGTAGGGAAGAGTTTAGTTAATTACAACATTTTTTTCATTGGCTTATTTTTTTCTTCACACAGTTGATCACCTTAACCTTCAAAGGCCTACTCATTTTCTGCACATTCTCAGCAATCCCAAACGGTTGATCTTCCCCCATCTTAGTTGCTAAAGAAACTAAGACAACCTACGTGCCACAAAGCTCATCATAAATCCTCTCGAACTCTTCCAACACTTGCTTCACGATCCCAATCTTGTTCTTCTTTAGCAACATCTTCACCAATACCACCAGATGCCTATGAAACCTCCCTGCTCTAAGACTTCCCTCACTACAACAGATTCTTCAAAGTTCATATTTTTCAGAAACCCCTGAAGCCTCTAAACATCCCTTTGAACCAGGTGAAGAGAATCGCTACTTTGAGCTATGTCTATGACTGCCACAGCATACCCAGTAGCAGGACTGCGATAAAAGATTGGATTTTGAGAAGATGGGGTAGTAGAAGAGGAAGAAGAAAAGAGCAGTGAAGGAAAAGCATTATGAGAGAAAGGCTTGGTTTTGAGGGTTAGGTTAGGTTTAGACTATCAGAGGCAGCGAGGCGCCGAGGCTGAGCAGCGAGAGAATTCGGAAGTAGTGTCAAGCAATTAGATTATCAGAGGCAGTGAAATTATGGATTAGGATTTAGGCCATTATGGTTCACTGGTTCAGCTTCACTTTGCTATGCTTCAACACTTCAGCTTAGCACCTCAGCGTCCCGTCTCGTCAGTCTCTGTCCGCCAATCCCAGTCTGTCCTTTGTCGTGTCATCTTAAAATTTTAAAAAAAATGGGCCAACCCGCTAATCCGAGGGTTAGCCCTTCCCTACCCGCGGGTTCAACGGGACGGGTTGATATAACCCTCCCCCTATTGGGCTGGCAGAAAGCCAGCCCTAACCTGCTGAAAAAAACGGCGGGCCCAACCTGTTTTAACAGTACTACTCACGGTGATCATCTTTCTGTGCTATTCATTTTTCCTTTGCTTTTCTGTAATTTTCGTCCCCATTTCTATTAGATCTCTGAATTAGTGGGGTGTTTTGTGAATTTTATTATTTTTGTTGTCTGTGATACGAAGAATTCTTGTGATGATTGTCAGGAATTGTTGGAGTTGAATTGTAATTTTGTTTACATGGAGAGGAGGTTTCGTGTGAGGAATAGTTTTGCTAGTGTAAATTTTTCTTTTGCAGTTCCGCTTGTTTTCTCTCTTGAATGGGTGTAGTGGTTGAAAAAGCAAATAAACGGGGAATCCGTTACCCGTAAAATACCCACCCATATATTTGCAACCCGTTTAAAATGGCTTAAACGGGTTGAGGTACGGGTACAGGCTAACTTGTACTCGTAAAGGTTTTAACGGACGGGCTACGGGTTAGGGCACGGGTTGCCCAACCCGCCCGTTGCTCTACCCTATCTGCTACGCCTATGAGCTTTGAACCCTAAATTCCTAAAACGAGGCAACCAGCTTCCACCATCAAGTAGCCAAGGCTTTGTTGTCGAACTCCAACATGAGTACACTAGCTTATTATACAAAAAAGTAAAATTAAGGGGAAGTTACAATCAAATCCCACGGAAGATAAATTACCATGATAAGATTCCAAAAAATCATTACATTGATATGAAATTCCTAGAGAATTATATGTGATTAAATGGAATTATAAAAAAGATAAGTTCACTCAACTTATCAATTGACAAGTCAATGTGCCATTAATGACAAGTTATAGTGCACTAATAATAAGTCAATGTGCTACTAATAATAAGTTAGTGGAATTTAATTCATGACGCCACCAATTACAAGTTGTCGATGTATTACTAATAACAAATCGGGCACCAAAATTGACAAGTCATGATACATGAAGTCATGATATCATTATTAATAAATTAATGTATTATTAACGACAAGTCGGGATAAATCTGTTTTTAATATTTGCACTCTATTTTTTTTGAACACATGTATTCTCCCGTTAGAGACAATTCTTTTCAATGCACTATTGGGCACCAATGCTTGTACTTTTTCTTTTTTCCCCCCTTAAAAAACTAATGTATGGACTTATAAGGTTGAAAATTTCATTCATTTTTGTTAATAATAAAATGGGCCAGGAGCCCATGTATACAATGGGCTAACCATTTTCCGTAATGCCAATTTGGACTTTTTCATGAAGCCCAGTCCAAGATTTCTTGGGCTTCTGGCTCGTCAAGTAATCGAATTACAGTTCTAGCCCTAAGGCTGCGCGCGCCAACAATTCTAGATTTTACATCCGTTTCCCTGGGTTTCCATTCTCCGCCATCGATCGATCTTTGGAACTGTATACAAGTCTTGCTCTAGTGGCAAATCTAGAGAGGGTGCAGAGAGATGGCAAGTGAAGATGATAATGGTGAGTTCTACTTGAGATATTATGTGGGGCACAAAGGAAAGTTCGGCCATGAGTTCCTTGAGTTCGAGTTCAGACCTGATGGCAAACTTCGGTATGCAAATAACTCCAACTACAAGAACGACACCATCATTCGCAAGGAGGTTTACCTTACCCCTGCCGTTCTTCGCGAATGCCGCCGCATTATTGCCGATAGCGAGGTTTCAGCTTTTTCCATCTTCGCTGATTTTGTTTCGGGACTTAAATCTGCTATGCTTTCTAGGGTTTTGTCTTTGTCGGTGGAAAAATTGTTAATTTCCTAGGGTTTTTTTGTTTTCCGACTAGGATAAATGATGGGGATAGAGACAGGAAATCCTGGGTTTTGTATATGCTTCAGTTCTCTTATTGGTCGTCTTCTCACATGAAGGCTTAGCTCTACTTGTATTCCTTGTTTGGTGGTTTGCTTTTGTTATTCTCTGCCTTCCTTTATTTGCTAAGTGAAGTACAGGTGTTCAAACCTGTGATGTTTGGTGCGTTTATGTTTTTCAATTTCTTGTTCTCGAAATAAATCACGGGGGAACCTTTTGTGGGACTGTCTCTGCTCTGGGCTGTCGTTACTTTTGTAAAATATCATATCAATGTATGATCTTTTAGGTTGTTTGGATGAGAATTTGAAAGATGAATTCTTTACTGTTCTGTATGGTGTGAATTGATTCTGATGTCTTAACTGTTTGGATTTAAATGTAATTTGTGTGGTCGAGGATGATGTTAATCAGTTTTCACCATTATATGAATGCTTAGGAAAGGATTTTGGCTGTTAGACTTTTTGTCCATATCCATTCTTTTCAAATTGTAAGAACCATTACGTTGTTGTTAGAAGTTGAAGAGGTGAAATAAATATAGCTAGCATAATTCACTGAGAAGAAATTGATCACTCGAAGGAATAGTTAGTGTTAGGGATGGGTGGATGGTTCGGTGCCTGTTCAAATTTTGGTTATCTGAAATTAAATCTGAATTATAAATCCAATATCCATATCCTATCTCAATGCGACAAAACTTCACAGTTTGTTATAGAAAAGCACTATAACCGAAAGGCACTACATGGTCAAATGTAACCTTTGTTACTAGCTAATCTTGCCATGAAAGAATTTGTTTCTTTCATTAGCTGGTTCCGGTATAATCAAAATCTAAAATATTCTTTTTATTAGGATCATATCCGATTCTGCAATTTGTTGTGGATTTGTATAAGAATTACCTGTGTTTCTCATTAAGTTATCTCTTCATTCAGATAATGAAGGAAGATGATAACAATTGGCCAGAACCTGATCGAGTTGGACGGCAGGAACTGGAAATTGTAATGGGAAACGAACATATTTCCTTCACAACATCCAAGATTGGATCTCTCGTGGATGTTCAGAGTAGTGCAGATCCTGAAGGTCTTCGCATATTCTATTACCTTGTTCAGGTGAGTTAATTCATTGATGTTGTTGATTGAAATTTTTGGTGCTGTCTGATTTTCTCATCTTATTTTGTAATTTCTCTAAAATAACTATATTTCAAATGCGATCGATATGCAAAGCTTGATATTGAGCTATGCAAATAAGTATTCTGAAAGAATCTTGATTTTGTAATTTGAAGCTTAATATTGTATCAAAATTTAGCATTATAGTAATATGAATTCGGACTGTAGTTCTAAGTTATCCACTAAACAAGACTTAAGATGCTTAAATTTTTGAACCCAAATGCAAGACTAGGGGCAAAGGAAATTTGAAAAATCTCAACCTGAAGATTGAATGTAATTGATTGATCAACCGCTGTGCATCAATATGTTGATAAGGTCTGTAAATTAAGAATATAATGTGTTGGAGACATACCACGAGCTTCTATCATCGAAATCTGTCTATCTTTCAAGTTTCTGTGTAGGCTCCCGTTTACTCTAAACTATTTTAAACAAGTTATTGCATTGACACAACAATTTACGTGCGTCATCTATGCTTCTTTATAGAGGGAATAGATGCTGGAGTATTTGACATTATTTCTAATCTGTTTGGCTTTGTATGAACGTTGGCAATTTTTTTTAAGCGCCCATGTTCTTGTTACTAGCATGTTATGCCATGTGTTTATTCTCATCAAGAATTTCTCGTCCCTGCAGGATTTGAAGTGTTTTGTATTTTCTCTGATTTCGCTGCACTTCAAGATCAAGCCAATATGATTTGTACCAGAGTGTCTGTTGACGACAGCCCATTAATGCGTTTTTGTGTATCGACTGTCTTTGTACTGTTGAAATTTGGCATCTGAGACAATTTGATCAACCATGGACATGTTTCGGCCGTTGGTTGGTTGTGCTGGAAATTTATAGTTCATCGAGTAAATGGCATTTTATATTGGGAAGTTGAGTAAATTGCTGTTTGAAGGCATGATAAAGGGGGCTTTCTTTTGCCTATTTGGCATTTGCAATTGGCATGCCTTCTAATTTAGTAGGAATTTAACGGTTTGTGCACCTGACATTACGACATTCTGTAGAGGGAGATTAATACGCTGTTTCTCCATTTTTTATGTGAAGTATATTCACGCATGCACAGTCACACAATTCCTTTTTCACTCCTGCATACCGAATTTCAACATTTATTCAAATTTAAGTCTATTGTATGACTTAGATTTATTTAAATATTGTTAAAGTCTTCCAAAACTATCTTTTCCTATTCCTCGAAAGTTTAAAGTCCTTAACCTCATTTAGGGAAATATTCAACTCCATCCATTTGACTTTTGAGTTAATAAAATATCTCATTTATTCATCGGAAAGGCTTCACTGTTTGAACTCTTAATGGAAGGACGCATAGCCAAAAATTAAGGTGTTCTTGGGCAATGGCTTGTTTTCTTTTTTGAAATGCATGCTTCTTTCTAGTGTTATATTTCTAGTATTTTTACTTCTGATGAAATTTATTCTTAACTGTACTGTTGATTAGCATAATATAAAATGAATAATATATCTTTGACCTTGAATATATACAGTTTTTTTTATGAAACTTGAATGAAAACATGTTATTAGTACAATTCACTTATCAAACCCTTTGTCCGCATGATTTACTCCAAGTTTAATATATCAAATGAAGGTATAATTGAAAGTCAATTAAGAGAAGTAAGAAAACAGTAATTATTAATGGAAGTAAGATCATCTCACCAGCAATAAATTAATTATATTTATTTTTTTGGAGCCAACACAACAGATCCCAAAAAATTGTATACTTCAATAAAAATAGAAAGCTCAGCCTATGCTTTGAAAATAGAACAACAGATGCAAGTTCATTTGAAGTATGAGCCCAATAAATTGAAAATGAGAGTTGAACCAGAAGTGTCGGAAAAACTAGAGGCCAAGATTAAAGTCAAAACGAGTGGCAGAAGAAGTTGGTTGGTCAGTAAACCAATCTTTTCTCATCACATTCATTGGTCGACCAACTTTTCTCTCATCTTAACCATCTTCTTCATCTGATTGCAACCAAAAATCGTTATCAGTACCTACTTCACGTTCCTACTATTTAACGTTTCTCCTCCTGTAGAACATCTTCAAGTTTTAACCTTTTTCAGTTACAGGGACCGCAATCTCGGCTTGTTTTCCCGGACATTTTTATAGTGTCGTCTCTTTCGCTAGCTCTTCTTTGACCATGGCTGGGGAGCGCAAGGTGTTCACTCTCGCTGAGGTCTCTCAGCACAACAACTCCAAAGATTGCTGGCTTGTTATCAATGGCAAGGTTTGTGGCGATTTTGTGTATATCCAAGATTTGATCTGTAATTGGGGAATAATGCTATGTTTGCGTTTTAATTCGTTGATGGGATTTCGTTTTGGATTTTGGGTTTTTGGTGGAATGAAATTCTAATCGGTTTAAATGATGACTGAGGTTGATCTGGTGACGTTTATGTTGTTGAGTTCGCATATGGGCTCTCGATGTGCAATTGTTTTTCCTATTGGGTATTTGGACGGTGATTTGACTTTTGATTAGTTTGTCATTATTGACTGTATTGTGATGTGTTTTTGGATGGCTTGTTTATGTTTTTCCTTAGAAAATGGGCTGTGTAGGTATTGAGGTTATTGAAAACGTGAGTATCCCTGGAATCAAAGGCTGCAATCCCCAAAAAGTGATAAATCTGCTAATGAAATTGCACATAAGTCAAATTGAATGTGCATTATTCGCTGAATGAAATATTCATGTCATTCTTGAACATTTGGTGAAATTGGATCTGAGCTTATCAGCTGTGATTCAGTTCTTTATTTTTTCCCTTTTCGTTTAAGCTATGTCTTGATAAGGGTCCTCAATCTTCATGACCGCTGCATTCATTTGGTATTATGACTGGGAATGGTCTTTTTCTCTTTGGACATTACAGAACCTCTGAATCTATGTATTTTTGAGATGATGGAGTTTTGGATAGCGTCATAGGTCACTTTGTATGTTCGGAATGCAGAATCGTAATTTTCTTTTAGGGTATAACAAACATTTTTGTGATTGATATGGATCTGCTTCTTTAAAACAGGTTATTGTCAGAAGTGTACTGACTTAGATGATGCGAATAGCATTGTCCTTTATTAGAACATCTAAAACCTGGATCTGATTAAGCTCAAACCCAAACATGATTCTTGATGTCCCACATCTCGAAGTTCGGAATTGCAGAATTCATGTCTTACATCGTAGTTATTGATTTGTTATTCTTTTGCTGGGTTACAGGAAAGCATCTTTATCATATTCTTTAAACAAGTTTCGATAGCAGTAATAAAATATATATAACTGACAAGTACGTGATAAATCTAATCACCACAGGGATGTGATGGGTTTCTGGTCTCCGGGTATTTCATATAACCCACAAAAAATATAACTGCTTTTATCTTGGATCTAACCAGGGTGTTTTATTCAAGTATTGCACAAAGTGCTTTTCAAAACCTTTATGTAGAAGCAATTTGGACTTGTCAAAACCGCTCTTGCTATTCTTCTTAGAAACTAAGCACCATAGTGTCTAATTCACATTGTCGAGTTCAAATTACAGACAAATTTGCCCATTTTTCTTAAAAAAACTTTGCTTCTCTTAATCTGCATATGCTTTATATCGCTACTTGAAACAAGAACTCTGGTATGGTCACCCAGATAACATCATTCTCATACATCATTGTACATTGAGCTTATGATAGTGAGTATGAGACATTTGGCTGTGGATTTTAATACAGTTATTGAGCAAGATCTTTTTATAATTCATCTAAGGAATTGGTTGTTGATAGAACACAATCCCGTGAGAGAAGGTTTTGTTGCTGTTGTTGTACTGCATGGTTTCCATCACCTAATAGATTATCTCCTGTACAGGTTTATAACGTCACAAAATTCTTAGAGGACCACCCTGGTGGGGATGAAGTCTTGATATCTTCCACAGGTATGCAGCTATCCTTTTGTCTCTAACTGACTTGTTCATCAGTTTCGCTCTCACAGCACAGAGATGACGCCTTTAAATCTAATAAGCCCTTATTTTAAGACTATAACACTACTAATTACTAAATATGCAATATCCTTTTCTTTTATTTTTCTTTTTCTTTTGATAACAATATCCTTTCCTGGCTGACTGAGTTATTTATCATTGTTGGTCTCACCAAACTAATATGTGTGTAAATCTAATAAGCAAATATACTAACACACGGATACAAGACATGACAAGATATGGACACTTGGAGACTTATACATGTAATACACAGACAAAACTCCAGTTTTTTTGGGGGCAGGGTGTTTATCCTTGGGAGAATCACTATGAGATTCAAAAGAAGGAATGTAATCACCGAAAAGTCTCATAACAGTGAGCGGTATGCAATGATAAGTTTTGGTGCAGAAAGTTAAAATAAGTTCATGATACTCACTTGTTATTGGGACTTTTTTGTGATTACATTCATTCATTGGGGTCTCATTGTGATTCCCCCTTTACCCTTTGCTCTCAGTATCGGGGGAGATTAGTTTATGCTATTGGTTGAATATACTCCTTGTGCCTCACCAAAAATATGTAATATCCTAGTCAAACACTATATGGATCCATTCTGCAATATTGGTGTTTCATAGTTGTTGTAAATGCAAAATATATGCAGGGAAAGATGCAACTGATGATTTTGAAGATGTAGGACACAGTACCAGTGCTGTGTCAATGATGGAAGAACTTTATGTTGGAGACATTGATTCCTCAACCCTGCCCACCAAGGTTAAGTACACGCCTCTAAAACAATCTCAGCATGATCAGGATAAGTCGCCAGATTTCTTCATCAAGATGCTCCAGTTCTTAGTTCCCTTGCTTATTTTGGGCTTGGCTGTTGGTGTCCGTTTTTACACCAAACAACCTCAGAATGATCCTTGAACAATTGAGCATTGGAATAGACATTTACAATAATGTAATCTTGCTTCCATAGAAGCCTGCCATATTTGTGCTTGACTAATTATATGGTTCTTTTTTGAGATGTTACCTTACTTTACTGTTGAATCTCCTTGTGTCTTTCTTCCTGATCTTGCATGAACTTGTGATTTATGAAATTATCAGTCTGTCTTGGCCGTTTCGATCTTCTAATTTGAAGTATTAATTAAGGCACTAGTTTGTCATCAGAACCGCAACAACACCCTTGTATTACTAAAATCCAAGCTGCCTCTTCTATATATAATTTCCACTTCCAATGCCCCCCACATTTTCAAACTGTTTTCTCAGCTGCAATTGAAAACTTGATTCAGATCTGTTGGCATGGATACAGTTGATGGCTAAGGACTCAAGTCTTTAAGTAGGTGTAACTCTTCTTCAATTGTATACATTATATTTTCAACTATATGCAAATGTTTTCTGTTTTATATACAGTTAAAGATATGCTACACACAATTAAAGAAGAGTTGAACCCTCGAGATAAATTGCACTTGAGTCTTTAAACAAATTTCAAACACTTTTTGGATAATAACTTTTGCAAAGAGAGATTTTTCAGTAATTCCTTTTGTGTGTGCGCGCGCGCGCGCAACAAAATCATTTATTTATTTAGGAGTAATAAAGCAAAAAGGGCAGGTAACTTGTGAACTTTGATACTTTAATCATGCCCTTTTGTTTTTGCATGTGGGTATCTGTGCCATTGCTACTTTTCAGTGTAAAAGAAGAGAATGGACATCCCATTTTTACGAAAGTGAAGTTATGGCGCCTTCATGCTCGTGGTGGTAAGCAACTTGACTATGGTTTTAAATTCGGGGGTGGTTCAAGGCCACGCGAGTTCGAGTCCGGGGAAGTCCCGTCTCCGGGGCGACCCCGGATTAGTCTGCACTCGAATGGGTGTAGGATACCGGGAGGTGAAATCCCATAATTTTCCACTCAAAAAAAAAGTGAAGTTATGGCGATGTTTTTTTTATTATTATTGCATTCACTGTTCCTAATTCACTGCTGCTCAAGCCTCCAATCACTTAGGTGAAGTAAAGCTTTCAAAAGCTAAAAGCAAATTGAGTGAATATAAATTATAATGATTAATCATCTATTTAACTAATGATTTGTTTCTCCTTATTAGTTGACGATGATAGGACGCAGTCTCGCCATCAATCATGGTGAGATTCCTCTATTGAAAAGAGTACATTTATCGAATTTGATGTTAACATTAAAAACTTTCACACGCGCACACACATCTTAATCGAATTTCAATGTTTAATTATTATGTTTTTTCTTTGTCTTGTCAAAAAAGCTAGCCAGTTGTTTTCTTCTCAACTATGTTATGTATATCATCTAACTGTTTATATATATACACAACCTACAGTTATAAACGTAAAATCTAATTTGTCATATGTAAATTGTACTACAAAATATATGTTAGATTGGAGATCAAAGATAGGATCCGTTTGGTAAAACGGTGGAGAAGTACTTATAGACTTATTCACACAAGTCGAGGCAAATATGTGGAAGAGATTGTCTCGTTTTGCGGAAAAACACTGTTGAACGTGCTTATGGCTACAAGCCAAACGTTACCAAACAAGCACATAGTAATATATATATATATAATGCCGCTATTTACTTGATTTGGATTAATCTCCCTCATAGGTTCCATATTCTTTTTCTTGTGTTGTATAGCATAAATTATATCGACATATAATCTACAAGTTCAACTACAAGAAACTTGAATCGAACAAGTTAACCACAAAAAACAAAGGAAAATAGAGAACAGATCTTAAAGTACGAATTAATATCCTTATCATTTGTGGTCTTTTTTAATTAGTTACTTTGTTTGGTGAATATTTTTAAGGTAAAAATTATTGAAAATTTTCTCATTGCAAAATTTATTACTAAGGTTTTGTTTGGATCTCATTTTTAGAATAACTTTTAATATTCCAAGGTAAAACCTAGGTTTTGGAGAATAGATTTTGGAAAATAGTTTTTACAGATTTTAATGTAAAGCCTAAATTTTGAAAAGTGATTTATGTTTGAGAAGTTATTAGCTTTCACGGATTCCAAAGCAAAAAGTAGATATGAAAGAGGAAAGAGAAAGAATGAAAAGTAGGAAAGAGGAAAGAGTAGGAAAAAGTAGGAAAGAAAAAACCTAAGTTTCAAATCGAGGTTTTGTAACCAAAATAGATTTTCAGAAAAATTTTTGTCATTGGACAAAACCTATATTTTGAAACCAAATCTAGATTTCAGAAAGTGAAGGCAAACAAGCCCTAAAGGTACTTCAAAAATCAGATTTTTAAATGGGTGCAACTCTTCTAAGTATGTGTTATACACAACTAAAAAAGAATTACACTCCCTGAAAAATAGTTGCATGTGAATTCTTAAACAAATTCCAGGTACTTTGAGTAATAAATTTTATAATAATGATTTTAAGTAATTTTCCTATTTTTAATACCATGAATTCACGAGAAATACTTAGTATTACCCCATCTTTACACTACCTAATATTTTTACTTTTTAAAACAATAAATCAATGGATATGATAGGATGACATGTAAAACCATTTAAAGTGGAGGATTTTTACTGGGTAGAGTATTTCTCTGAAATCACTAGGGGTGAAAATCTCAACCTTGTTGTAGATTGTTTTGTCTTTGATAAGTCCGGAGTTCCATGATACTATTTTGGGAAGTTCAACTTAAAGACCCTTCTACTCATTAATTAATTTTTGTTTGTATCTTCTTCTTAATGCAAATGATATTATATATTTTTATGCAATATTTGGATCTAATTGTGGCTTCAATTAGCTTATGATTGCAATGAACAACCTTTGAGAAGATTGACATATAATATAAAATAGTTCTTGATTATCTCATTTCCAAAAATAAGCAAAAAAAAAAACGTGTGGATCGTGGATCCATTAAATATAATTGGATTAAAAGTATTTATTTGGTCATTTAAATTTTTATCATGTTTTAATTTAATCATTTAAATTTAAAAAGTGTATTTTTAATTTTTTATTGTTTACGCCGTTTATTTAACCTACTACAAAATGGTAACTTCCCAAATATAAATAATGATTATTCAATTAAATATTGATAAATATTGTTAAACTTTAAAATATAAAAAATATATTAAATACTCAATATTTAAGGATATTTTAGTATTATTTAATTGTAAAAAATGATCTAATTAACATTTTTTATTAAGTTAAATTAATGGTATTAACGATAGAGGACTAAAAGTGTAACTTTTAAATTTATAGAACCAAATAGAAGCATAATAAACTTAAAGGATAAACATATACTTTAACATATAGTTAACTAGACTACACTCCTCAGATGCAAGTCACAGGGTGGAGTCAATTACATGGAGTATGTTAGATATTTGTTAGTATGTGATATCAAGTTCCACATGGAGTAGAATGGGATGCTCAACGAGGTATTTAAGTGAGTTAGTTCTCCCACCTCAATTGCTAACTTTTGGGGTAGGTTTTCACATCTCACTTATGTATCCATCAATTGATATCAGAGTCAGGCTTATGAGTCTACGGAGAGGGCTATCCACAAAGGGTTCTGACCTATAAGAGGCCGAGTGAAGTGTTGTAGAGTGCAGCTGTCGAGACGTCGGCTTTCCATGGGGCCAATTGATGAAGACTTGGTAGTATGTGATACCAAGTCTCACATTGAGTAGAATGTAATATTCAATAGAGGTATTTAAGTGGGTTAGTTCTCACACCTCAATAGTTAACTTTTAGGGTATGGTTCCCCATGCCACTTAAGTATCCATCAGAGTGTATGACATCATTGTGCTTTATTAAAACTAAATATTTGGATAAAATTAATTAAAAAGTCATGCTCAACATCTCTACACATGTCTATTGAGTATTTTATTTGGTCCTTCTATACCCTTTTCATATGCTTAATCCACCATCATCACTTTACCTCTGCATCTAGTAATATTTTTTTAATGCGTCCATTATATTTTGAAGAGAATTTAATATTCAGTTTAACATCCTCTTTAATAAATGAAACGGTAAATAAGCCTTTATACAGAAAAACCACAAATTAAAGTTAACTCTAACGTCAAAATTAAATCTAATCATATATCAAATTTATTCTCCTAAGATATATAGAATATGATATATATTACGATCTCAAATTATAATTAAATAATATCAATTATATAATCTCAACAATTTTCTATAATTTACTCTTAGATTTAATTCCACTTCAAGTTTCATAGCAAGTCCCAACTCCCAAACACACAAAAAAAGAGGATTGTTACATCCTCGTCAACAAAAGTAGAACCACGTCGAATATAGGACAATACTGTAAAAGACAGGAGAGAAAATGCAGCAAAGAAACGAAGGTAAGCTTCCAAGCAGGTTCGTCTCAATAGGTAACTTACCTATCAAATTGGGCATCGAATCATCTCCTCGAACAAAAATTCTTTCTGCAAGGACAGTTTCATAGCATTTCCCGCCATTTTTGTCACAAAATGATAACTACAAATACAACATCCCTCATCACCAAACACTCCCCTTCTTCTTCTCCCCCACCATTTTCCCTATTCAGAAGAAACAGAGAGAGAAATGAGAGCCATCATAAACGAGAAGGATGTGCTGAAACTGGTACATCCTGGTAGACACGTTGAGATTCACAGAGAGCCAATAATAGTCAGAGATCATGAGAAGAAACCCCAGACACTGCATTACAAGACCAGATGTGTTTCAGTTCCCATGGATTGTTGTTAAACCGGAGTCAATTTTGCTTCCTGGTAGAGTTTTCTTCATCGTTCCCTATCACACAATCTATAACTTGATTAAATCCAAAGCAAACTCACAAAACCAACAGTTCTCACATGATCATTCTTTACTCACGTGTTCTTCTGATATAATAAGCACCAAGAATCGTCAAACCCAGAAGCATTTATTCACCAAGCTTTTACCTTGGAAAATGTATCGTTGTGTAACAGCACAAAAGCAATCTAGAGTTGAGGTATGGCCTAAGGGGACGAATAGATACAAAGAGAAGATCCAGATGGAAGAAAGTGAGAAGCATTTACAGCGAGAAGAATCAAATGCAGAGACCAGAGAAGACAGCGGTAAAGCATCGTCGACTGAGAAAGATGTTGATTTAGATTTTGTGTGTGAACAGATTACTATGTTGAAATCATGTTTAAGAAAACCAGATAGTATTCGCAGGTTGCTTAATCTTAAGGTATCTTTTGATTTACCAGACAAAGAGGATGAGCAAATGGAGTACAGTGAAGTTTTGCAAATTTTTCTGGGTGTTGAGATTAGCGATACTGATACCAGCAAACAGTGAAGCATTTCTTTTTGTGTTGCTGTTCTTCTTCTGACCCCTTCTAGTATTCTTATCCATACAGCTTAGCTAAGATCTTTCTGCAACAGCTAAGAGAGAAACGTCTTGTGTCATTTTTGGTTCTGTATATCCCGCAGGCAACATGTATAATGATGACTTCTACTAAATTCACACACTGTTGAGAGTGTTAAGAAGGAAGAATTACTGTAAAGTCTCATATAAACAATAATCTCTAGAAAGTTCCTTGAGTTGTCAATATGCCATGAATTGTTATCATTTCCTACATTGAATCTTGTTATGATGTGTTGTTCAATTGTTGTGAGACTTTTTTTGGGACTGTCAAGTAATTCTCCCCAGGAAGATTGCTATGAGATTTTGGATACTTTCGATTTGGAATGTCATCAGTCCCTTATAAACAATTATCTCTAAAAAGTTCCTTGAGTTGTCAATATGCCATGAATTGTTGTCATTTCCTACATGGAATCTTGTTATAACGTGTTGTTAGGACTTGTTTTGGGACTGTACACTAATTCTCCCTAGGAAGATTGCTATGAGGTTTCGGATACTTTCGATTTGGAATGTCATCATGCATTGTGATTGTATTCCAGAAATTAGAGCAGCAAAGGAATATTTGGGACATTAATTGATAAATTCTCAATGCATAATTCTTAAAATTGATATTTAAATTTGGGATTTAGGCTTAATCTTTCCTTCCGAGCATATCTCAAACATGTTGACAGAAACGTTATAAAATTAGAACAGGGAGAAAAAGATCAGATTATCAGTTATTGACATGTAAGGAACAGAAACAATCAGACTAGATGGAACAGAGAATTTTGTAAAACATTTGATTACATGCTGGTTTGCGGGTTCTCTAATATCTATTCAATCAAAGCAAACTAGCTGCAGCAACAACCAGAATACTGATCTTGCAATCAAGAACTAGACTCCTAGTTACAAAAAAAGGCCATAGTAATATACAAGGTGGGCCAAACGGGAACAAATTACAGATAAACAAAATGAAGTGAACATGTCACCACAAGCATAGTTTACAGTTACCCACTAAGTGCAATGAAAAAAACAAGGGGGAAAAATAAAAGTCAAGTTACACATTACACATTTACCTATTCTGTGCTAGCACAGGTTCTTTCAACCACCTTTGATTCTGTTCTATGAGAATTTCTGGAAGGAGAACTTGATCCTCTGGAAGAACTATGTCCAAAAAAGCTAAGCTTACCGATTTTTTTTGAGAAAGAAGTCATGAATTTACGTGAACCAGACTTTGCCATATCTCTCTTCATGCAAACATGCTCTCTCTCCAGATCATTTAATCTCATCCTTAACCTGGCTAGCTCTAGTTTTAGCTCCCGGTTTTCCCGTCTCAGTGATGCGTAGTTATCTCTTGGAGACATTGCTGCACTTAGTGCACCGCTGCCTATGCGCCATGACTGGTGCATCGGCTTTGGGTCATCATCCCCATAGGAGCAGCATAAGGAATTTCTAAGCCTTAATTGCTCAAAATATAGAACTTGGACTACTGATTGGATAGGAAG
>JANTPZ010013548.1:0-15573 GCA_025593235.1 Vachellia pachyceras
CCCGCCCCGCCTAGCCCGCGGGTTGGCGGGCCAGCCCGCTTTTTAATTTTTTTAATTATTATATCTTATATATTTTTACCTTTTTTCATCCCAATATTTTTTATAAGAATAAAAGTAATATTAAATTCTATTTTTAGGAAATTAATGAACACTTATTCATAGAATTTGAAAGAGAATAGCATAAATATGCAATCTTATAAGAAAAAAGTAGGTAAAAAATAAAAAAAGAATTTATTTTTAATTTTTAAAAAAAGAAAAAAAAACTGGCTGCAACCCGCGGGCTGGCCCGCTTTACTGGCACTACCTTTGGAATTAGTTTCCATGTGGAAATCAATTCAAAAAAATTATTGGAATTGATTTCCATATACTAACCCATGGAAATCTAACAAATTCCATGGAATTCTCATTTTGCCCTTCCAGCAACTAGTGACGGCACGCCCACCCATGACGGTGCAATCCAAGGATGGCACACCCACCCACGACGGCGTGATACCCAATGACGGCGCAGCCCATCGACAGCCCAACCCACCACGGTACAGCCCATCGACAGCACAACCAACGATGGTGAGCAAAACCCATGAGCACATACCCCACGATGACGACACGCTAGGGACGACACAACCCACAACGGCGATCAAAACCCATGAGCACACCCCACGACGGCAGGGAATGGTTCTATTTTTGGGAGGTTTGATTTTGAGAATGAGAAGTGATTTTTTGGGTGAGGGCATATTAGTAATTTCACATGTTAAATATAAATATTTAATAAAAATAATATCCCAATTTCATGTACATACCAAACACATTTTTAAACCTCATTTCCATCACCATTTTCATTTTCATCTCCATATTTATTTCCACTCAAATAAATTCCAACGTACCAAACGGGCCCTCAGGCAAGTGAAAATGGGATGGCACACTGTTTCAATATAGATTGAAATAAAACTCTTTTAACATATTTTAACTTGTAAATCGTAAATTATCCTTCACTGCTAGTTCGTATAATGGCACACTACTTACTAAAATAAATGAGGGGTATAAAGGGGAATCTTGAATTTTTTTGAGGTGAAAGGAATCTTGAATTTTTAAGATAATAAGGACCAATGTTGAAAAATAACAAAAATACCCTTGCACTTGATACGTTGTTGTCAATCGTTTAATTTTACAGAGCAACCACAGCGAGGTGCGGATTTCACAGAGCAAGTAAAGGGGTTTATGAAATCAAATGGAACTCACAAATTTTTTTTTTGAGTGGAAAGAGGACTTTATTACTGAGAAAAGATACAAACACTCAAGGGGGAGGCAGAAAACAACAAAAAAGGGGATCAACTATGAACAGGGGGACATAACGAAAAGGAGAGGGAGGGAGTTAATAAGGCAGAAAAAGAGAACAGAAACTAGAAGCATGCTTAATATGGTCAGCAAACGCAAGCGCCTGGTTCACCAGAGCAGTTGCCTCATTAACTTCGTTGGTAAAGATCTGGAGGTTCCTGGCCTTCCAAAGCTTCCAGCATAGGACTCCAAAGAGGACAGACCAGTCAGAAGGATTTGCCTTCAGGTTGGTTTACAGCCAGAGCGCCAGAGGGATGGAGTTGAAATCTTAGAGAGCCTGATGGGGAACAATTAGTGGCCAGCAAGATTTGGCCAGCAAACAATGCCTCAGAATATGATCTACATCTTCCCTCCCAACCTCACAAATTTTACAGATGTCGTCGCTGGCTATGTGTCTTCTAAATCGTTCAGAGTTAGTGAGTAGCTTCCTTTTAAGAACCAGCCAGAGGAATGTTTTAATCCTTTGAGGCCTTCCCATTTCCATGCCAGGTCCTATATATTGTTCTCATCATCCCAATACTCGTGCATAATGAGATCATATGCAGACTTAACAGAAAATTTCTTACTTCCACACCAAGTCATACAGTCATCACAATCTTGGCTATTGGGCGGTTTGACATTCATGAAGTGCGTTAACGAGTCCTGGGGAAGACTTAGCTGAAATTTGTTCCATTGCCAACCACCCCCCCGCGTGACAAACTCACTTATGGTTTTATTTCTTTCCCCATCAGTTATAAGGTGAAAAGATAACTCGGTAGAGAGGACCAAGATCTCCAATCCAGTTGTCTGTCCAAAATCTCGCAGTTTTCCCATTCCCCAGCTGCCAAGAAGTTCCAAGATCCAAATCACTCCAAAGAGCTAATAAGCTTTTCCATAAGTGGGATGCATGACGAGTCTTGGGAGGAGGCCTATCAGGTCGCCAGCCATATTTCGATCTCAAGACCAGAACGTGGATAAAGTAAGCTAAGTTCAATAAGAAAGCAGTATTTTGTCCAGTGATGTCCTTCATCCCACAGCCTCCACTTTGTTTTGCTTGGCACATCTCCTCCCATTTCACGAGAGGAATTTTCTTATGGTGCACTGTGGATCCCCATACAAACTGCTTAATCACACGCTGGATATTTGCGCATGTGGAAGCAGGTAGCCTGGTTGTCTGCATAGAGTAGTAAGTAATCGTAGACAATGCTGACTGCGCCAACGTGATCCGACCTGCGAGGGATAGGGTGTTGGCCTTCCACCCTTGGAGCTTAGCTTGAACTTTGTCTTCCAAATAACGATACGTGTCTTTAGTAACTCTTTTGTGGAGGATAGGTACACCCAGATATCTGCCCAGTTGCTCCGTTTTTTGGAACCCAAGTTCGTTGCACATAGAGCTGATGGTGTGAGGGGAAACATTACGGGAAAAGAACATTCTAGTCTTGGCTTTGTTTACTCTGAGGCCTGAAGAACAGCAAAAATCGTCTAGGATCTGAGGCATGATGAGGGTCTCGGCCTCTCTAACCAAGTTGAAAATGAGTAGATCATCAGCGAAGAAAAAGTGGGACAATGGAAGGCCTCCTTTTCGCAGCTTTATCGGTTTCCAATTACCCATGCACGTTTCGTGGGTGATCGCCTGGGAGAGTCTCTCCATGCACAAGATGAAAAGGTAAGGCGAAAGCGGATCCCCCTGTCTAATGCCTCTTTGAGGTTGAAAAGAGTCCGTCGGTTGACCATTCCATATGACTTGCATAGAGGCAGTAGTGACACAGTGCATGATTAGCTTCTGGAGTTTCTCAGGGAGCCCAGCATCTGCGATCGTATCTGCAATGAAGTCCCAACGCAGTCTATCAAAAGCTTTCTCTAGATCTACCTTCGTCGCCATCCACCCAACTCTTCCACATTTCCTCCGCATCGAGTGGATAACTTCTTGGGCAACAATGATGTTATCGGTTATACATCTTCCTTTGATAAAACTGGCCTGTTGAGGGAGAATAAGGAGCTGCATAATAGGTTGCAACCTGGTAGCAATGATTTTGGTGACAAGCTTGTAGAAAGTGGAGCATAAGCTGATAGGACGGAACTCCCTGAGCGTCTGAGGATGTTCATTTTTCGGGATCAAAGCCAGCAGGGTTCGGTTAAAGCGAGGGTCTATCTGTCCTTCTTCAAAAACTCGCTTGACCTCAGCAAAGATGTTGTCGCCAAGGGTATTCCACTGAGATTGGAAGAACATTGCATGGAGGCCATCCACTCCTGGAGATTTTAAAGGGTGCATTTCAAAGAGAGCCCTCCTAGTTTCTTCTTTAGTGACTGCCCTGTCAAGGTTAGCAAGTAAAGACTGTAGGATTAAAGGAAAGAATCCTGAATACCTGAAAGGAGGGACTCGTTCATCCTCAGTGGCATAGAGAGATTGGAAATATGATAACGCCATATTATGTAGTTTAACCTGATCAGCCTCCCATACTCCTGAGCTGTCTTTCAGCAGCAAAATTCTATTCTGTCTTCTTCGTGCAAGAGCCTGAGTATGATAATATTTCGTGTTTCTATCCCCATCCTTAATCCACCTACTGCGTGATTTTTGCATCCATAAAAGTTCCTCTTGCAGGCAAACATTTTCATATTGTATGAGAAGAGTTCTTTCAGTTTCCAGAAGAGAATGGGAGTAGGGGTGTCGCTCAAGCTTCTGCTGAATATCATTTATGAATCGTCTGAGCAGTCGCTGGTTCTTCCTAATATGCCCGAAGATGTTGGTATTCCAGTTCTGTGCCTCAGCAGCGAAATTCTCTATATTATCTGCAAGGTTTCTATTATTATCCCAGGACTTGGTAACCAAGTGGTGAAAGCCCGGGTGCATAGTCCAGGACGCGATAAAGCGAAAAGGAGGTTGATTGGGCCGCTGATCACTGACTTGAGTAATGAGCAAGGGGCGATGGTCACTCTGCATTCTAGGCAGATGCATAACTACAGTGGTGGGCTGCTGGTGTATCCAGCATTGGTTGCAAAGAGCTCGATCCAGTCTCACCAGAAGCCCATTGCGTCTCCACGTGAATTGTGGGCCCCTGAAGCCCAAGTCCAAAAGTCCAGTATTGTGGACAAAATTTCTAAATGAACGACACCCATGTTGCAGCCGAGGAGACCCACCCTGCCTTTCAGATCTATGAAGCGTGTCGTTGAAATCTCCAGCAAGGATCCACGGGGTGTTGGGGTCAGCTTGAATTTTTGGAAGTTCTTCCCATAGTCTTTCTCGAACACTTTGATTGGGACTGCCATAGATCGCCGTAAGCATGTAAGAGTTAGCTCCAAGAGGATCAGTGATAGAGGCATGCATGAATTGTTTATGATTCTGAATGACTGCTAAATTAACTTCATCTTTCCAAAGGGTCCAAATCCCACCAGAGAATCCCGCAGCTTCTATTCGATGGGAATTTGGGTAGTTTATTTTTTTAATGACCTTGTCTGCTTTAAGGCCAGAGATACGAGGCTCTACAAGGATTATAATATGTGGTTTATAACCCTTAAGAAGAGACTTAAGCACACGGTGAAAGGAGAGAGCAGCTGCTCCTTGGCAGTTCCAGACAAAAATGGAGTGATTCATGGCAAATATGGATAGTTATGACTCCCTCTCAGAGACCTCTGAGGCTGAATCATCCTCAAAGCCAGCTTCAATGGCCTCAGAGAAAGACATTTCATCATCAGATTCTAGAGGCCTTCTTAATGCTTCAGTTATGGCTTTAGTCAGTTCATTCAAAGGTGATCCTCGAGAATCCCTTGATTTAGTTTTGGTTACTTTGAACTTGGCTCGGGAATTCAGATGGAGAGACTTTGAATGCTTGTTCCTATCAGGAGGCTTAGGAGGAAAAGCTGTCGTGTCCGTCCCTTTGCAAGCATTGGGGCGGGGTGTAGGAACTTCCTGCGGTGTATCAGACATGACGGAGTTTTCTCCAGAGGTAGTAATAATGACAGCTGTGTGGCATGACCCCAGTGTTGTGTTTTGCTTAACTTCCTTATAAGGCAACAAATCAAAAATAGAGGAGCTGTTGTTATTTGACGTGGTCGAGGTGATCATCGGCGAAACAGCTTTTGGGGCAGGTGTCACCGATGAAGCTCTGGATACCGATGCGCTAGCAGCGGATTTCCCTTTGTCTGACATTGACTTATCCTTGGGGACACTCTTTTTGGCTTTTGTGTTCAACTCTGGCGAGCCAGAGAGGCTTGGCTGTCCCCTACTCTCAGTACGAGGATTTCCCATTTGCTGCAAGTCTACGTCTTCTGCAGCGGCAAGCATGCTAAATCTACTGCCTCCACTTTCCTTAGTGAGGGAATGGCCTTGTGAATTTTTCTTTTCAATTCTGGTGTAACGTCCATAGCGTGGCTTGACCTTCATCCAGTCACCAAAGACATGTTCTTCACGCGCTTTGGCTTCATGCTCCTTTACACGCTCCTTCTCCATCGCTCCCATCAGAGGGTGGGAGTCCACCTGATCCTGCACAGGTGCTTGTTTGTTGAGAGTGCATGCTTCCTCGAGGTGCCCGTATCTGCCACACTTATAGCAAATGGTGGGTAGACCTTCATATTCAACATATTGAGTCAGACCATCCAGCTTAATCATTGAGACTAGCGGCTTGGTTAGATCGAGCTTCACTGCTAGCCGCGCAAACCTCGCCTTCTCTAGTCCTTCTGTGTTGTAGTCAATCGTAGGACCTGGCCAATGACTTCACCGATCGCCCGCAATACGTTCTTGTGATAATAGTGGTATGGGAGCCCGGGGAGGCGAACCCACCCATAGACCTGCTTAATCTCCAAGTTTGTTGGAGAGAAGCTGGGCTCCCAAGGATGCACCGTGAGGTAATGACCCATCACCACCCAAGGTCCCCCCAACATTGCCTTCTGGTAGTCTTCTGCATTCTCAAGTTTCACCATGTAACACCCTCCATCCAGTTCTGTTAGCTTCAATCCTCCCGAAGGCTTCCATAGGATACATATCTTGTTGTACAGTGCATCTTGTCTAATGAAGCGACCAAGCAATTTAACGATGACAACATATTTCATGCAGCTAGCCATCAGCTCTTGTAGTCTCTTTGAGAAGGTTATGGACGGGATAGCTCCTTCTAGGTTGACTTCAACGTCTCCACTTTCAATAGACAGGTCTGGTGAAGGAAGCTGAGCTTCGTTAGTGCATGAACTAACCTTACCCAGCAGTTTTTCCTTGAACGAGGGATTGCTTCTCTCCCTGTTTAGCACTGGAGATATGTTCTGGACGCTTTGCGTGCATTCTGGAATGTGTTGCATCTGGGCATCCGTTGTGTCCCCAAGATCTTCCATGCTGGTATCCTGGCTTTCATCTTTTTCACGTATCTTGACCTTCTTAGTGGACCTAGCTTCCTCTACACAGGGTGGCCGGTCATCCTTCACAGCGAGAGCGACGTCGAGAGAGGTTTCCATCGAGAGAGGCTCTTTGACAATTCTCTTGTACGGATATGAAACTCACAAATTTTACATGGCAACAAGTGGATTCGAAGGGGTTTTCCAGGATTTTATAGAGCAAGAAGCGGATTTCACACGGATCTGTGAGCGACCCTGCATTTTCTGTCAATAGAGGAGGTTTGTCGAAGGTTTGTTTTTAAAACAAACACAAAACACCAACCACAACAATCCACACAGAGAAGCTGAAAATTCAACAAGATGAGCTTTGCCTCTGAGTAGCTCAGAAATCCGACGAGCTAAGACAATGAGATGAGACAACAAGCTGATCAAGTATATCAGCGACGCGATGGAGATTAATTTCAAGCCAAGCGTAACCAAGAACCATCGGAAAAGAGGAGAGACCCGATGGAAATGAAGAGCTCATCCTCGTCTGTCAAGCTTGGAGGAGAGTCCCAATGGAAAAACGGAAACGAAGACATAACGCGATGATGCCACGAGCTGGATGAGGCAGATCCACTGTAGTGAGGCCTTGTAAGACATAAGCAAGCAAGCATGAGATGAGACAGGAAATGCGTGAGCCGTGAGAGAGGAGGCAGATCCGGAATTCCGGATGCTCCAATGGTAAATGAGCTTTTAACGTGGAGGCAAAGCATGGTGGATTTATTTTTGGCTTGAAAGAGATTTTCTTCTAAAAAAAATCATTTTAGATAAACACTTACCCAAACACGCCTTTAAGACTTTCTTTCTTGTGCCACCAGTTTCCCATCCAGAAGGAGCATTAACGTTCACCCAAACGTACGCATTACCTTCCCTTCAAACCCACAAACAAAGCTTAAAACAAACCTCCTTCCCCCACAGTAACCTACCGTTAATTAACATCACCCCACTTAACTCGGTTGAACCAAACAAAGCCTAGTTTTGGCAAATCTTTATTCTAACAGTGCATGTAAGATAAAATAGAAAGTATCTCAAAATTTATAAAAATATTTAGAAATCAATAAAAACATTTTGAAATTCGTAAATTCTTCTCAAATTCTGTAAATTCTTTTTAAAATCCGTAACTTTTTCTTCCCAACTATTCCCAAACATACATAGCTGTGCATAGATCTACTTACTTGACATAATCCAAACAGACTCAATGATAAGTGGTTTCTTGTTTGGTTAATAAGTGGAAAAGAGGGTAGTTAATTAAAAGGTAACAAAATATATTCTTATCGTTTTATTTATATTTATTTCTCCTTTTTTTGACAGTATTGATATTAAAATTATTATTTTTAAACCTTTGAATCTTAAAGAAATTATTATCTCACTTTTATACATGATAAAATATTTTACTGATTTTAAAATGTCAGTTTATTACTTTTAAGATACTTTTGAAAACATTTTATCTATTTAAAATATCACAAAATTATAAAATTGAGTTAAAATGAAAAAAAAAATGGAAATTTAGTCTTAGGTACCAAATAAGTATTATTTCAGGAATGGTCCCATGAATGAAAATATTTAATGAGAGGTCCCATGGACAATAAGAGGTGTTGTCAACACAGCGCGTGATGCTGTTGTCAATACAAGGATTTTATGTTGTCAATTAGGACCTCTCATTAAATATTTTACTCCATGAGACCATTCCTTAAATAATTTTTTTATTTGGGACATAAGGTTAAATTTCAAAAAAAAAACTCGAGGTTACACACACGGGAAGTATAACAGTGAAGAAAATGGAAAGAAGGAAAAAGGCTAAAGGTTACATGTGAGTTTCATAAGAGAAATGTTGGAAGAAAATTAAAAATGGAAAATAAAAAGGGGAAACTACTGCAAGGTCCCAAGCTAGAAATTAATTACTCTAAGGTCCCAAGATGTTGTTAATGGTGGCTGTTTCACTTGTCAATAGTGCTATTCGACTTGTTATTAACAACTCCTTGGAACTTTAAAGTAATTAATTCACTAGCTTGGGACCTTACAGTAATTCTCAAAAAAAAAAATCTTTGAATCAAGAGAGATGCTAGCATTGGAATATTAAAAATAAGGAAGGGTATCTAAGTTTCTTATTCGTGTAAAAAAAAGAATCAATCAAACGGAAAAAAAATTAAGGCAAGAGGGTAAAACAAGAATAATGAAAAAATAGTGTGGATGTAGGACACTCTCACCAAAGGGAGAGGGTTCGATACCGAGGAAGGTCATTTTGTTGTGACTCTAGTCGCGGCGCTTGGAAAGGCATCCTAGCTCCTGGGTGTTTAGGTAAACGTCTGAGGGTAATTGACGGCTCGCCCTGCCTAATATTGGTATGACTTAAGAGGAAGGGAGATTCCGCCCTGTCCTTGACTTGTGGGTGAGCTCAATCCCCTGCCTAAAATTTTGTAACAAAATATATATATATATATATAGCGTGGATAATTTTGCTAAAATAGGAAACAAAATTTACCTCATATGAAAAAAACCCCAATTTTGAGGGGAGGGGATAACAAAAGGATAAAAATCTGCCCCTCACCTCCCCTTCAATTTTTCCAATTAGAGTAGAATTTCACAGAAGACTGCTTTTTAAATATTTTACTTGCCTGCGAATTAACTTTTAGATATTTCCAAATTCGAAACAAAAACCTTTCTCGTTTTAAAAACCTTTTTATATTAATAAAAATAAAAGAAAGCAACAAAATAAATTAACAAGGGGCCGCAGTGCAATGAGTGCTGAATAATGTACAAAAGGAAAACAAGTGATTGTCTGATTGATATTGCAAATATTTTAAATTACTTTATCAAAACAGTAGAAGTTTTATTTAAAAAATAAATGCATGACAAATAAGGAGGTAAAAATAAATGGAGAAAGGAAAATAATTATGATTTTAGCTTAAACTGTATTTAAATTAATGATTTTGTGCCAAAATATTTTATCCTTAATTCTTCTAAATTTCAACTATAAATCACACTAACATAACACATGACTACGCGTTCGCATTTGGTTTCCTATTAGTTAATGGCACGAGTGTGATTTGATGCTAAACAATGAATAACTCTTTGCAAGAATCCCAAACAATTTTTTAGCAACGAACCGAGAAGCTCAAACAATGGGATACTCCAAATAGATATTGGTAAAAAATGGACTTTTTTTGTCAAAGTATAAAATGGATTTTATTCCACAGTTTTTTGGTAAACAAAACAGGTTGTGAATGGAAAATCAATCTCTCATTCAACCATATGATCCACCTCAAGAACCGAAAAATAGAGTAGAGATGTGTTGTTTGCCTAGGATTACACTACTAAACTTCTCTGGCGCAAAAAGGCATGACATAACAGTTGACCAACAGCTCAGCTACAAAAAAAAAAAAATCTGTTTTTTGTTTGGGGGAGGGGAATACCACCAGTGGCCTCAGAGCCTACTGTTTATTCCGCACCATGATATGAACAAGACATGCATTCCTACATGAACGTTAGCAGACACGTACTAATCAAAACAAGGAGCATGTGCTTTTACCGCACAGGTTGCTGGTTATAATGATTCTTCTCTTTCTTCTTTGCTGCCGCAAGTCTAGCGCTTCTTGCAGCAGCCTCTTGAGCAGCAGCCCTTGCAGCAGCATCCATTTCTTTACTTGATTTCTTCTTCTTTATCGATGCAACCTTCTTAAGACGCTCTTTAACATCAATGGTGGTGGACGAATCCTCCTCCATGTTTTCTGGAGCAGCAACCTCATCACCAACATTGTTTGTATCTGCAGCGTTGGGCTGATCCTGAGACTCTTTCACCTCCTTGGAGGCTTTATCCTTTTTTTTCTTCTTCTTGGAACTTTTAGACTCTGCAGTGATGTTTTCTCTCTTTTCTCCATCAGCCTCAGCTTCCTTCTTATCCTGAGGTGCACCTGAAATGCATTATGAAGCAAAAAAAATTGTTTTAAGAAAAATTCAACAAAGTGTCCAAGGATAACTGCAACCACACGCTCCTCAACATAAGTTTGTTTTTACAACCATAGATAAAGTTGAACAAAGGCAAGAGTTATAGCTCAATTGCATGAATTTAATGGTTCCAACAGAAAAAATCCAGGGGAACAAACTTCAAGCAAAAACTGAACCTTTTTTTCAACGGATAGAGTATGATGAAGGAAAAATGCATGTCACGGACTCAATGTAATTTATAGAACAGAGTAAACAATATCTAGATCTTGAAGCATATAATAATGCATAATTACCTCGCGGCTCATCTTGACCATTACTCTCTTTCTGTGTAACACCAAAATCAGCCAGAAGAGCCTCAAGCTCTTCGAGTTCTTTCTTCTTCCTTTCTTTTTTGGAGAGTTGACGTTCTGCCTCCTTTGGTGCAGCAGAAACTTCAGCAGACTTCTTCACCTCATGCTCAGGGTTTGCAGAGAGCTCAGGTTCATGATCATGCTCTTCCTCAACATCATCATCCCCTTCATCTAAAATATCTTCCTCACTCTCACTATCCTGTTATCAGAGAAATTATCAATTATGATGTGTTAAATACAGAAGACCAGAACAACATCACATAACATGCAAGAAAAAAGGGAGATTTTATACTCTTTCTTTCTCTCCTCTTTTCTTTTTTTTTTCCCAGCGTTTTCCATGTACAGGATGAAGAATATAGCAAAATTACCATCAAGAATCAGACCTGTTGCCTATGGACAAGGATGTCTGGCAATAAAGACATGAATCATGTGGTACTTGAAGAATTCAGGCACAACCAAGGTGTTAACATAAAAATGCCCTTAAAGCTCAAGATGTCTAAAACACATTCCAGAGGCACTAAAAAGCAGCACAACCAATATACTAAAATAACTGCAAATGTAGTTGTTGTCCGCCTATAATCATCAAACTCTTCTCCGTTTTGTTGATCATGTGCTTTATAGTGTGGCCATGGTCCCTGCTAAATTTGCCTTTTTGTGTTTATCCACAACGCCTAAATAATGTTTCACAATAAGAACAACTATTTTTCCATTCTCTTAAAATCTCTAGGGCTGTGTTAGATTTTGTAACTATTTATCTCACCAGATAACATTTTTTTTTTTGTGTTTCTAAGTTGACCCTTCTCTTTTCTAATACAGGCAGGCACTGGGGCGGCCATAAAAATCCCAATGGCACTCAACATCGCCCATGGTGTGAGAGGTGCTAGCCATGAATAACAACTCATCTCACCACCTTAGGAAACGAATTTGACATCACTGATAACAGATATGACAGCACGATCAACACTGCACGCGTATTAAATAGGTTCGATTCCAAAAATCCTACCGATCGCATCCATGAACAGTATATAAAAACATCAATCCCCACCTCTACAAAGCTCGGCTTCTCCTTACTCTGCTCCGGCTCAGATTCACCCCAGACTGATTGAGGCGGTGCAGTGGTCGCAAAATAGTCGTCGTCATCATCAACATCAGCCCAAGATTTGGCGTTTAAGGGAGTGGGAGACCAGAACACCTGGGGTTCAGGTTCGTTCGACTGACCCTGTGATTTAGACGCACCCTGGCTCTTACGCTCCTTATCGGACTTCTTCTTCTTCTTTAGAGCATCAAGGGCAGCAAAAACGTTCGTGTTGTTAATCATCGACGAACCTTCGTCTCTCCTGCTTCCACCCCCTACCATTTCGTTGTATGCCCAGAGCAACCAAGGCACCAGATGTCGAGTGATGTGCAAAATCTTTATCGCTCCTATTGCGTATAATTAATTTACAATACCAATTGCCAAGCGACTCTAGGAGATCTGATATCCGACCAAGACTATTTAGTACTCGAATAGAAAAACCAAAACCAACAGGGATAATTTCCAAATGATTACAAAGAATGAGATAAAGAGAATTAGCGTTTGATAGCCTCGTCCTATAGGGGAAGAGGGTGAGCGGAATGGGAACCCGGTCAGAGATGAAAATCCAAAGAGTGGTTCTAATTTATCCTGTTAACGATAAGTAGGGTTTCAACGGAGATCAGAGGGTAACGTAAAGGAGCCTGGAACAGTGGGAGATAGCTTTTGTAGGTAGCATGGAATTTACAGAAAATTGCTTTCGAATACTCGCTTGCGAGTTGATTTTCATATATTTCCAAATTTGGAAGGAATCAGGTATTGTAAGAAAAGAAGGAAGGAGTCTAGGAATCAGAATGAGAAAACAAAATAAAGGTTACATTGGCACCGTTTGTTAAATAGCCAAAAGTACTTATAAGAATTTATAATCACGTTCAACAGTGTTTTTTTACCAAACAAGACAATCTCCTCCACATATCTACCTCAACTTGTGTGAAAGTATTTATAAGTATTTCTTCACCGCGTTGCCAAACGGATCCAATATCAAGTTCCCTTGGGGTCTTATATGTAAACAAAATGCTTTGTGAGTTCAACTTCTCTCGGCAAAGTTTAACTGTGATCCAAATATGACTCCTCATGCAATGAAAAACATGAAAAAACAGGGTGATTCTCTCACTTGGAAGAGGTTCACCGAAGGAAAATTGGAAATGGTGTAACTTCTTCTTTTGGTTTGATAATTGGTCGAATGAAAACTGACAAAATGGAGAGTGGAATAGAGGGAAGATGAGTATGTGGTTTTCATAGCACATCATTTATCTATCACCTGTGGGCACACCCCAAGGGAAGAGAGGAAAGGATAAAGTATACTGGAAACCATTTACTAATGTTTGTTTTTCTGTTAAGTCCGCCTATCATTTCTTTTTGCAAGCATACAGACTGACAGAGACATCATTTGGAAGATAATCAGGAGATGGTCACTCGCACAGGTCATCTGAGAATGAGACAGGGCTTGGAGTTGGATACGGCTTGCCCTTATGACTGTGAACAAGAGGAAGATACATGAACAAGATGAAGGTGTTATGCACATTCTTAGGGACTGCCACAAGCTGAAGATTGTTTGAAGGCTGCTGTTCACCGTAGCAAATGTGATACTTTCTACTCACTCAAAGGAACAGAATGGTTTAGATGGAATTTTATGGGAGAACATGGTGAACAACAAGTAGGGAAAATATAATGGGCATTTCTTTTTGGGTGCTTATGCTTAGATGTATGGATATCATGCTGTAGGAAACAATTTGGAGATGATGAACATCATGGGCACCACAATCCAAAGTCTTTTTTTTTTAAGCATGCTCGGACCACGACATCCTCATGAGTGTGGCCCTAAAATGAAAAAGAACCACTGAACTTCCGCTAGATCAGGTGACAAAAGGCAGCCTTTAACTAGTAGTACATGGTTCGGTCTTAGCAGATGGTAAGAGTGGATATGGAGGTTACGTTGAAGATCGCCGAGCTCGATGGGTTTGTGGTTTTAGTTGCAAGCTAATTAATGTCCTCTTGTGGTTGCGGAAATGATCGGGCTCATTCAATGCCTCAACTTTGTGTTGGTCCAGGGGTTTCAAAAGTGTTATTTTATGATCTGATTGTATAAAGGCAATTAACTTTTTCCTGAGGGAACGTGACTCTAACTACCCTTTTTAGGATGTGGTAGATGACCTTAAACTTATCATTAACAGGGATTCAAAAGCGATGATTATCCATTCCTATAGAGAGATGATACCTATTGCTGATCAATTAGTTATACGCTCGTACGGGATAAATTAGAATTTTTTATCAATTCCCACCTTTTATCATAGAGGAGGGTTTTGATGAAAGCATGGATTCTAGTTAGGTTTTTTGTCTGTTATGTTGTAATACGTTTTAATGTTTTAAGTAATGCAATCCATGCACTATTAAATTCAAAATGAACAAGTTGTTCATGGTTAAAAAGTAGAAGCTTTTATTTTTAATAAAAAGTGATATGATAAATTAGTAAGGGCAATGTCATAATGAGTGACAATGTCATGACTTCCGGGCAAAAAAATGTTGACAAGTTCGGCTCCGTTTGGATAGTTCGTTGGGAAAATGGACACAGATTTCGAGGCAATTTATGTGAGAGGAAAAGTGTCTCGGTAAGCGCACCCGTTGTGCTAACGGGCAAAACAAACAAAGCTATGAGATTGTTTGACAACATGTTTACCATCCTTAAAAGCATGTTCAACAATATTTTTCTGTAAAACGAAATAAACTCATCCATATATTTACATCGATGTAAAAGTACTTCAGACGACGCACTACTTACTTGACATCCAACAGACTCGTATCAGGATCTTCCGCGCTCCTTTCTTATGCATTATCTTCTCCGTTGAAAACCTAGTTATCAATAAATTGGCCCCACTCTGTCGATTTTTATTTCTTGCAGGGTTCGCTAGCGCTTTCCTCTATCCGAGGCTATCAAACCCTATTTTTCTCTTTCTATCGTACTCTTTATAATCCTTTGAAAATTATATTGAAACGCTGCCTGTATTGATTTTATACTGAGAATTTGATAGTCTTGGCTGTATATCAGATACCTTGGAGTCCTTTGGCAACTGGTATTATAAGTTAATCGTACACAATAGGAGTGATCGTCATTTGGAAACTGCTTTATTCTGAGTAATTGTGTTTAAATTACAGAGATATACTTGCATTTCGGACATCTGATTGATTAAAATTATACTCATTACTCGACATCTGGTGCTTTTGGTTGATCTGGGCATACAAAGAAATGGTAGGGGGTGGAAGCAGGAGAGACGAAGGTTCTTTGATGATTAACAACACGAACGTTTTTGCTGCGCTCGATGCTCTCAAGAAGAAGAAGAAGTCCGATAAGGAGCGCAAGAGCAAGGGGTCTAAATCACAGGTTCAGTCGAAGGAACCCGAACCCCAGGTGTTTTGGGCTCCCACTCCCTTGAACGCTAAGTCTTGGGCTGACGTTGATGACGATGAGGATGACGACTATTTTGCGACCACTGCGCGGCCTCAGCCTGTCTGGGGCGGTCCCGAGCCGGAGCAGAG
>JANTPZ010013549.1:0-17422 GCA_025593235.1 Vachellia pachyceras
GGTTTCAAGGTTTTGAAACCTAGGTTTCAAAACCTAGGTTTGAAACCTAGGTTTTCTCTTTCATACTCTCTTTTTACTACTCTTTCTTACTTTCCTCTTTCTTACTTTTTCTCTCTTTCTCTTTCTTACTTTCCTCTTTCATACCCACTTTTTCTTACTTTTTTACCTCGAAATCTGTAAAAGCTATAACTTCCCAAACATAACTCACATTTCAAAACCTAGGTTTTACCTCGGAATCTGTGAAACCTAGATTTCAAACCTAACATCCAAACCAGCCCTAAAACAGCAACATGTGATGCACAAAAATAGAAAGTAACCCTTTTATACTATTTCATGAATATGGTATTTTTGCCCCATTTAGATAAATTCATGGGTATTTTTCTTCTGAGTAAAGTTTATGTGCCAGATGCATATTTGAGAAAAGTATATAGGTATTTTTGACCCTTAATCCAAAGATAGAATTAACATATTTAACCACCAAGTTGTAGCATGGAAAACCCTAGTACAATAACACTAAATCCATTAATTGGAGAACTTACAATGGTCTAATGCTTGATAATTAAACCCATTAAAATGAACAATTATTTATTCAAATTAATTAATATTGTGAATTATTCTTTCAATTATCTGATTAAATAATCAGACAATTTACAGACTCAAAAAAATAATTAATCGGCAGACAAGTAACCCAAATTTGTAACATAAACGACATCAACGATTAAATTAATATTAAGAACTCAATTATAAATTGAGTTTATGACAATTTAAAGGTTTACAAGCATAAATCCCAGCAAGCGTCTCAATACAAATTTAATCCAAATACTAAACCATTCCAAAAAAAAATAAAAGTTCCTAGAATTCAGGACTAATTACTTTCAAGCGCAATATAACATGAATTCATGTGTTTATATAATATTTGGCCCGTCAAGTTTGCTCTTATTTTATTTTTGGTCCATCGAATTTAAAATTCAGAACTAAACTACTTTCAAGCAATGTAACTTAAAATTGTGGGTTAATATAATATTTGGCCCGATAAATTAACTTTATGGAAAGTTAAAACAATTTTCATCTGCATAAAACATATTGTGGGGTATATGCTAATTCCAATTTTCTTCTCACTTAGAGAATAAAAGTGAACAAGATATTATAATTATGTGGTAAAATATGAATAAAGTTACTTTATCAGTTCAAACGGGTGCCACATGAACTAAGATATACATATTTTTGTAAGTGTCTAAAAGCTTCTCCAAGCCTCCATTTCAGCTCCAAAGGTCGACCAAATAGAGAGAAGAGGAAAGGGAGGACGAAAATGAAGAGGGAGAAGAGAAGAGGCCAAAATTCATCACAACACCAAGGTAAGTTTGAGTTTTGGTGCAAGATCTTCCATATTCCTGATCTCTCTAGGCTCTTCTCTCCAACTCTATGGCTTTATTTTCATGATTCATAGTGGAAACATGCTGCCGCAAAGTTTAGGTTTTTGAGAGACAAAATGAGGAAAAGTAGGATTTATAAGCAATAGATGCTAGAAATCAACTTCATGTATGATTTGGAACCTATTGGTGGTTTGTCTAAATTGATTTGAGCTTGTACATAATTTTTTGTTTAAGGTTACTGTTCATGAGGTGCTGCATTAAAGTGGTATGTATGGAAAGAGATGTTTTGATGTTAAATAATCATGGTAAAATAGTCCAGGAAGGTGATTATGCATGTATATGGAGTAGAAGTTGTAAAATCACATGTTTGCAATTTTTCTATAACATTTTGGTCTGCAGGGATTTTGCATGGAGTGTGATTTTGCTATTTTTGATGCTTCCAATAAATTTAAATGGCAAAAGTGTGTAGGGTAGAAGTGAGAAAATAATTTTGGAAGCATTAGAATCAATTTTGATAAAGTTAGGAAGTTAGAAACCCTAAATGTCAAGATTGAGCTTTATGCCTTAGATGGGGTTATAATGAATTGGTAATGATATATCATTGATGCCAAATGCACCATGAAATGTGTAGGAGTGTTAAGGTACAAGGAAAGTTATCAAGTGGAAAAAGGGAAGGTACTTAAACAAGTGGAAATAACAAACACTACTACAGATTATACTTTTTACTACTGAAATTCGCGTCCTTTCTTTAAAAAAGGGAGTAAAAAGTGAAGGCGGTGACATTTTTAAAATTATAGAAAAAATTTAAACACCTTTAAACGCCCCATATCGAAATAGGGTGCCTAAAGTAGATCTATGACGCCCTATTTTATATAAGGACGCCAAAGGGTCAACGTTTAGACACCCTATGACACCTTTTATAAGGAAAAGGGTGCCATAGGGCGTTCACTTAAATCACTATAACGCCCTTTTCTTATAAAAGGCGTCGTAGGGCGACCTATAATGACCTTTATAAATAAAAGGGTGCCGTAGGATGTCTTATGGTGCCCTTTCTGAATAAAAGGGCGCCATAGGCCATGCCCAGACCGCTTTTCCCCAGCCGCCAAAGTTTAAACTCTTCGCACAGCGTTGGCAAAAAAAAACTCTTCACACAGCATTCGATCTCCAGCTCAAAAGCCCTTCTTCTCTATTTTCTTCCCTTGTGCTCACATCCTTCTCCATCAACCTTCTCCAGTTTGTCGCCAGCCGATCTGCCTTACCAACACTTCTCCATTTTCTTAGCCCTCTTGTGCTCTGTTCGTTTTCCTATTGTCCTTCCTTGCCCATTTCAGTCATAGCGAGCTTTTTGTTTGATCCTTGATCTTCCTTCAGTGCTGCTACAGATGGAAAATCGCTGGCTCAGGCCCGAGGTGCTTCTCCTTTTCCTTTCTCTCTTATCGGTTTACGCATTTCTTAAGTTTTGATTGCGTGGATTTACCTAACATTTTGGGCAATTTTGAAGCCAAGTTAATCTCTCTCGCTCTCTTTACCTGACGCGTTAGGTTTCAACCAGTGCATCGGTACTTTCGATGTTGATGTTCGAACTTCTAAGTTTGATGCGATTTTCGTGAAATACCCATCTTTGATGCTATTTTTTTTATTTTACCTTCGTTGATTTTTTATGGACGCTGTTTGGTTTTATTGTTGCAGCCCTGATTTGGAATTGGGTTGACTGGTTTAGTCAGCAAAAGCTTGAAGCATTGGTGCTTAACATGGGAAAAAGGAAAACGAAAAGAAACAGAGGTTGTCTTGGATAGAAGAAAGAGTAACAGTGATTGAAGAGTAGTTTAGAAGAAGCAAGAGTCACTTCTGCGATAGGGATAGTCGCCATTAAAGAGGTGGAAGAACCTTCTGCAATGGTAAAAGAAGCCGCACCTGAACCTGGAAAACACCAGCTTCCTCAGCCCCATAGTAGATCGTAGCCTTAGCCACACAGCTTTACAAATATATAATCTTTGCTCCTGTCTATCAGTATGAAGCGTTGGCCTGGCTATGTGGGGGGTTGGGATTTTTTGCCTCTCTAGGACTATTGGCCTTGTGGAATGACAAGGCCTCCAAGATACCATTTGTGAGTTCATATTTTTTAATTCATTCCTGCTGAATTTTTTCACTTCTGCTTGATGTATAAGTCTGGAATTGATCTTTATGTTTGAGTCATAAAATGAGGTTTCCTTGCATAAGATATTTAGGGAATTAACTTCTGCATGAGAAGACTTGATGGGATTATTGCCCATGACCATTACAACTGGACAAAATCTCTGTTTTTTTTCTTTTGAATTGGAAATAACTTTTCTCTTGATTTCCGAGATATTACCTAGATTGTTTTTGCTTGCTGTGGAATATTCCTCTCATGGGTCTACAGTGAAACATATTTACTGTGTTGAACATGTCAAAACGCACTGCTTGACTGACAGATGTGCAAAATGATCAATGTACTGATCAATTTTTGTTTTGAATTTCTCAAATCTACCCATGGGCCAAGGCATATGTTTCTTGGGAGGAAGACTTGATTGCTGCTTGTAGCTATCATAAATTTTTACCAGTTCTGTTAACATATATTGTTGTTATGTTTGTAGGTGATTTGAATGCCTGCTCCCTTGGTACAAACTCCATGCCTCATATCATCACTGTAAATGCTGGCGAGGTAATGAGGTGTTATCATAGGAAATGAGGTGTTATCTCTCATGTAACTAGTTTTATTTTGTTTAGGCTCGACTAGGAAGTCTTTTCACAAGCCTTGGCTTGCCTCTGTATTGCCCAAAAAAAAAAAGATATCCTTGTGAACACAGGACATCTAGTTTATATAATTGGTGAAGCTTTATCATGTTCAAATTCTGTTTGTGTTTAATGATACACAAGTTTGGAAGCATTTATCTATCCTTTGCCTGTATTTGAGTCGTTCTTATGAAGCTGTTGTTTGCTTTAGATGTAGCTATTCATTAAAAATTGAACAGAATTTTTTTTTAAAAAATATACTACGGCGCCCTATATAGCAATATAGGGCGCCGTAGGTGGTTCAATTTTTTTTTAAAAAAATATACCTACGGCGCCCTTTCTCATTGTATAGGGCACCGTAGGTCTTACCTACGGCGCCCTTTCCTGAAATAGGGCACCGTAAGCCCTAACTTACTACGCCTCTCACATTTACGCCCCCCAAGAAAGGGCGCCTATTGGGTTAAAAATAGGGCATAAAAAGTACCTTTTGTAGTAGTGAAACTAATCAAGGTAGCAAGTGATCTAACTTATATATTTACATTGCAATTGATTGTCATTTATGTTGTTTTACCAATATTTATTAATGGTTGATATTTTGTACATGTAAATCCTTACTTGTGCATGTCGCAGCTATGCAAAGACGTGATGTGCCTTGGCATTGTGTAATGAATGTTAATGTGATGAATTAACGTCTTTTTAATGATTTCGTGCATGTGAATGTTGTATATTGATAATTATGCATGTTGATGTGTAAGTTAGAGTTATTTGCTATTGAGATTTCTTTGAAATAAGAAATCTCATTCTTTTCAAAGAACAACTTTAGTCCAATGTTCAAAGGGCAAAGAAAAGGATGTGCAAGTTTAAGTGGATGGCTTTCAAACCTTGTGAAAAACTTGTATATATATTGAAGCATGTCACCTTATGTTTGTATGCTGACTTTTGGATCAATGTATACTAAACCTCTACCATGACAAGTAGTTGACATGTACTGTATATAGGTATGTTAGTTATTGATGTTATGCTATGGAAGGTATGAAAATGAAAGAATGAAGCATGCTAAAATTAAGAAAGGGATCCGATATCCTTTGTTAAAGGATTAATTTGAGCTAATGAGGAAACATGGCAAACGAAGTCCAATTGCTTTGAACATTTCCAAAAAAAAATAGTTCACATGGAAAGATTTCAAATAAGCGAAAGTTTTCGAAATTTGGAGTTTTGAGCAAATAGTTATGATTATCCAAATTCAAGAGAAAAACTTGAAAAAATGAAAATGACCAAATGAACAGTAAATGTTTATACAATAAACTGTATTAATTAATCATGAAATTGGACAAATTGATGTTTTTCCTTGTAGTGAATTTAATAAGTTTCATTTAGAGACTCAAAACACTCAATTTGAATTTTTCTAGAATTAGTTATGAATTTTAAAAAGTGAACAGTAACTTTTTGGTAAGTTTTAAAATTTCACTTGGTTAACTAATACTAGGTATTGGAATGTGTTCAAGTAATCTAGCTTTAGTTTCTAATGAAAAATAAGAGGTAATAATTGAGGTGTTACAAAGTTCATCATACATATTCTCTTAGTTTAAAACAATTCTACAGTGCAAGTTTTCGCATTACAAACATGCATATTCCTTCAATTTGAGACCAAATATCCCATCTTAAGTCACTTTCTTCCTTGCTTGACTTTGCTTGATCTTTGGAACTTCCTTTTACACTTAAACTCCTACACATATCATAATTCATTTGACATCAATAATAAGCCATAAACTATGCACTATGACATTTAAAAACCTCTCAAATCTCTCTTAAACTTTAAGGGCCCTAAAACCCTAACTTTGCCGGAATGAAAATCAATCTTCCAAAAGTATTATCTCACTTATACCCTACATGATTTTGCCTTTTAAATCTATTGGAGGCATAAAAATATCAAAATCACACCCCTTCTATCACTTCCCCTACAAACCGAAATATTTCCAAGAGTTAGGAAAATGTGATTTTTCAACTTCTACCTCACAACATGCATAACACTATTGGAAAAAATAGTTTTAAACTGCACAAAAAAAGCCTTTTAAAGCACATATAGGTGTAGTTTAAATAAGATCAGTTTAGAAAGTATGTACTTTTCATGCGGTCTAAAAAGTCTCCTTTTTAGGCCGCAAGTAGATCTATGCGGTCTAAAAAGTGAAATATTTTAAAAAAATATTGGCATTTTATGCCCACATTTTTATCAATAAATAAATTTGATAATATAGTGAAAACTAGAAGAAATCGTTACAAAAATAAATCTTCCAATGAGGGTTCATTAAGCTAAATCATACAAGCATTTAACAAGATAATCGAAACCATAAATTATAAACAATAATCCCTAGAAAATATTTACACACTCCTCTCAAGAGTAAACTTTCTTTCTTCATTTTCTTGATTGCAACCTAAAAAATGCCTACCGCCTTATCTTGCTTTGTTGTTGTATCTTGTTTCCTGCAACAATAACAAATGAATTAACACGCAAATCCCACATATTTTAAGCAGCTACATAGATAGGATCTGATGTTGATGAAATAGCAACCCTGGAAATGCATAAAGCTACAAAACTTGGTGAGGCATAATATTTTTTTTAAAAAATTATTCCCAAGGTGCTAATTTAAAGTTAAAATAATGAAACCCGGCTTTTAAAAGCTAAGTAGTTGTTCTGAAAAATATAAGGAACTAAAACATAATAATGGACTAATTGATGAGTTTCATCCAATTAAGAGGGTGCAACAAAATTTTACTGGACAATAAAGTGAGGTCTATTATGTGAAAGATCAGAAAAGTTGAAATTGAGACTGTGCAGATGAATAGAGTTGCTTAAAACTATGACTAGTAGATTAAAGTACCATCCAAGAAAAGTAAATGGTATGGTTAATGCCATAAGCCAAAATGATCCCATAGATGGCAATGATAAAAGTAAAGATAAATGAGATGAGATTAATGAGAACTATATAGTTAGAGTTTGATGAGTTAGTTTTAGATAAGGGCAGAAGGATTATAGAAGTGCGTATATGAGACATATTTGTGTGCGATATTGAAGCTTTGATAAGCCTAAGAGAGGTGATATTATAGGCCCTAATATAAAGGCATAAGTATGGCATTGAGTTTGTTAGCCATACAAAAAATGAGTAAGGTAGGAATGTTAAGAAGTAATAGATATAAAGACTTAGTTATAGGGCTATAAGAATGAATGAACAAGACGAAATAAGATAAAGTTAGCTTCTATAATTAGGCTTGGTAAATTATCAGTCTAGCTACTTATTGAGGATAGATAAATTATTCTTAACTCATGTTCCATGGTATAAATGTTTCTAAAGAGTAAAATTGACTCCCTCAGTAATTTTAAGAGGCAAAGGTCTAGACCACGCCTACAGAACGATGTTAACGTGCATAAGGTCATAGTAGACCATAGTAAATGAGCCTTATGAAGAGGCTCGGGGTCATAAGAATTATGCTGCTCTTGGAAACATAAGAATGAGATAACCAGGATTGGGTTTAAGATAAGAGAATGTCCTCATGATGATTAGCTAGTATAGAGAGAGTACTCTTGACTATTTCTTTAGATAGTACAGCTGTCAATTAGGGTAAGCTTATTCCAATCCTCAGAGCAAGAAAGCAAAGTAAATAAAATACAAAGTTCTAAGCCCTGAATGAGATATAGTTATGCTAGCTAAGTATGAAACAAGAATGAAAGCCCTAGATAGTACATGACTCACTAAGTATCAAAAGAAAAAGATTTAAGGGTGGGTTAAAAGAAAGATTAATGAAAAGCTACATATAGTATAAAGTCAGCAAAGAGTTACGCAGATAAGAAAATGACCATTACAATTTGAGGTAAGAAGTAAGGTTGCCTCAAAATTTTATCGTTAACAAGTAATGATCAATTAAGAGAAACTTAGTCAAAGAAAGAAGATGGTATGGCCCACAGATAGTGCCAGAATAGCTGAGAGAATAGAGCTAATAAAGAAGTTATAAGCATATCAGAGCTGGCAGATGAACTATGCCAACAAAAGAAGGTGACCATTAGAGTTTAAAGTTGGAGATTAATACTCCAAAGAGTGTCTCCAACGATAAGAATTGGTCGGTCTTCAAAATTAAAGAAGCTAAGTCAGAGGACTTAATCGAATTATCTCTATGTCGAACTGGTAGCTTACCGTTTGGCCTTACCCCGAAGTTAAGTCAAATTCACAGTGGTTTTAGGGCTTGTTTAGATCTTATTTTCAGAATAGCTTTTACAGATTCTGAGGAAAAACCTAGGCTTTAGAGAATATATTTTGGAAAATAGCTTTTACAGATTCAGAGGCAAAACCTAGGTTTTGAAAAGTGATTTATGTTTGGAGAGTTATTAGCTTTTACGGATTACAAGGCAAAAAGTAGTTAGGAAAGAGGAAAGAGAAAGAATAAAAGTAGGAAAGAGAAAAGAGAAGAAAAAAAAGTAGGAAAGAGGAAAGAGAAAAATGTAGGAAAAAGAGAAAAAAGTAGGAAAGAGAAAATCTAGGTTTCATACCGAGGTTTTGTAACCAAAATAGCTTTTCAAAAAAAATTTGTACTTAAACAAAACATAGGTTTTGGGTCAAACCTAGGTTTCAAAAAGTGATGGCAAATAAGCTCTTAATGTCTCCCAACTCTAAAAAGGATAATCCAGACCTAGCTCATGCCATAAAGTGTAATGTGATTGCATAGTAAGTCAATCTATCATATAGGATAAGACCTATTATATCAATTTTTTTATTGTGATTTGAAATAAAGGCCAAACTGGTAGTCTAGGCCGAGTAAGGTCTAGAGATACGTAGTACAAAAAAAGAGGGAGTTAATAGATGGGAAAGATCACGGTCAGTCTAACCCTAAGATGCCGAATTTCATTAGAACTTTGCAGTTAATCGTGCTTGCCCTGGAGAAATGGCATGATGGGTGACTTTATGGAAGGACCCAAATGTCATTAAAAATAAAGGCAAAAATAAACTTGGAAATGAATGTTTAAAAAGGTAAGGACATTATGGTAAATAAGAGAACGTATAAGGGTCAAAAGTCAATTTGGTGAAAGTTTGACTAAAAATATCAGAAAAACTCATAGAGACAAAAAATGTAGAGAAAAAGTCATTGATCAGCATGTGCCTGGTTTCAATTAAATCGACCTAGGTGTCTGTTAAGAGAATTTTAAAGGTCATTTAAATTTTTGACATTTTTATTAAATAGTTATCTAAAAATAATTATTTGAAGTATCAGGAGGCCTTAAACATATGATCTCAAAGTAGGGAAAAATAGTTTGGAATTTCTAGTATTTTATAAAATTGTTGCACAGAATATGAGAAAGGCGATTTTTCGGATCGGAAGGAAAAGACCCGGAGAAGCCCTGTAATTAAGGTTTTCTTTAAAAATTAATTGAAGACATTCCAAGAAGCAATTTGAGGAAAGAAAAAGTGTGAGAATATCAATAAGAATTTTAGGAATTTTTGATGGCTTTAGATCCAGTTACTTATCGGTAAGTCGCTTTATTGGTGTTGCGATAGCGTAAAGTGACTTTATGGAACCATAAAATTTTCAAAGGTATGCATGTCATAAATGTTTTGTACCACTTGTAGTGGTCCTAATTGAAGACCCAAAAGAGAGAAATAAATGTCCCAAATGAGTGGTAGAATTTATCAGAACAAAGTTACTTATTGGTATAAGTTACACTGGATCAAGGACACTTGTCATTATTTTGTGTTGACACCCAAAGTCAGATTTTTCTTCACAAAATTTGATTCTTCCTCATTAAGTTACAGCCCATAAATGTGTGTATTATGAGCAAGACAAGTGTCCTTTGTGTTGGAGAAATAAGAGCCATTAGATCAAGGAAACTTGTAAGATGAAACTTGGACCCTTGGATTAAGTTTATCACTTTATTAAATTAGTTTTACACCTCCATTTCCAGCTAAAAGTTGGCCAAAACCTGCAGAAAAGAGAGAGGAGGCATGAAGCACAAAGAAGGAAGAAGAGGAGAAAATTTCCAAGAACTACAAGTCTAGGTAAGTTCCTATGACAACTCTTGCATATTCTTGATCCTTGGGACTTCCTCTTCACTTCTAATGGTTTAGTTTTTGATATTATGGCTGTTTATGTCTGCTGGAAAATTAGGATTCTTGAGAAGAGGAGGCGTGTATAGTCTGTGTTGGTTTGATGTTTGTATAAAATTTTGGAATCTCAAAACCCTAAGGGAGGTGTTGTCCAATTTTCTATTTGGATGTAAAGTGATATTTTGATGTTATATATAATGCATGAGAAGAGGTAAGAGAACAAGATTATGCAACTATATGCAAGGGAAGTTGAAAAATTATTATTTTTCCATTTTCCTTGATTTTCGACCAGCCATATAACAGTGGGAAGGAATGAGTTCTTGATGATTTTGATGCTTTTAATGAGTTTAAAATGAAAAACTGTGTAGGGTACAAGTGAGAAAACAAGTTTGGGAGCATTAGAATCATAGATTGGAATTTTATGCAACTAATTACCTAAGGTGTTATTATGAGTAATTGGAAGGAAAGAAGGTTTCTTTTGAGATATTTGAGCTTAAAAATGAAATCTACAGGAAAAGTTATAGGAGAGAAGCATGTTAGATTAATTTTGAAGCTTAAAGATGCAAAGTTGCAAAGTTAAGGTAAAAGAGAGCAAGTAGAAGTAGTTAGGAAGAAATAATGGAATCAATGGTCTTAATGAATTATTAATTTTTACTTGATGCTATCTAGGACCATTGGGCTTTAGAAAGAAAGATTTGACACCCAAGAGACCAAGAAAAGCAATGAGAAGAGGTAGCTTAGCAATAATTATTTTAATTACATTTCATTGTATTTAATGTATGATTATTTGCTTTGTTATGATTTGGATAACATGATATGGTGTGAATGATGAAGTTAGGATATTATGAAGATTTGTCTCTATGTTATGTTGTATGATATATGACGTATGCATGGCAATTCATTTTCAAGGTTATGTTAAGTATGTACATGTTTTTAAATGCATGTATGTGATTATATAATAGTTCTACTAAGATTCCCAAGAATCTTACCCTATAAATGTAACCAAACCCTAGGGATAGCTTTATCCAAGAAGAGAAGAAGAAAGAAGGAGAAGCCTTGGAGGTTTGGTAAGTGATTAATGAGCATTTGTTGAAAGTTGTAAATACCCATAAGGTTATTATATGTTGATTACCATTGATAGCATGTGCAGTAGAAGATTTTACACTCAAGCATGCTAGAATAGGTCAAAATGCTCTAAGGGCATTAATATTGGAAGTTGAAGCAACCATACCTCAATTGGATCAAGTATGAGCAAATAGGGGGATAAAAGCAAACAAAATTGGACTCAAAGTTGACCATCTCGTATAGACGCATTTGAGTGAGTTAGGATGTGAGATTTTACTATCAAATAGATATGATATTTCTCTTTAAAATGAGTGGTAATTCGTCTAAATTTGATAACAGTGCTAAGAGGTATGCCCTTCTAAAATTGGGCTAAAATACTAAAAAAAGTAGAAAATGACCAAATGAACAGTAACTTTTGAAATAAAAATTGGGCATGATTTTCAAACAAAAATGTTCAAAATTTATTTTTCCTCTCAAGTTTTTTCAAATATCTTCCCATGTTCAAAATTTGGAATCTCTTAATTTCGATTTTCCTACAATTAATTATGATTTTTCAAAGTTAAGGTCATTTTTGAAGAGTTATGATAGTAACTCGAAAGCAAAAATTTTCAAACTTCATTTTTCATAAATTATGGCCAACTAAAGTGATTCCAATTGCTTGTGCTGGATATGTTAAATTGTATAAACTAAGGGTATTACAATACCAAATCAGGTTGTTGATAGAAAGCTCAAGCAATTGAAAAACAAAAGTACTCCAATGATCAATAAGGTCTGGGAAGGGCCAAATTTAGAAGAAGCCCTGTGAGAACAGAAGAAGACGAAAACCAATTGCTCCAAGCTATTTGACTGAGGAGCAAACATTACGAGGATGAAATTTATTTTAAGGCAGGTAGAAATATAATATCCTCATTTTCCTGTAATAAATGAAAAGGGCTAAACAAAGGGCTATATAGTAAATAAGGGTCCGAAAAGGGAATAGAAGCATAAGAAATGCCAAATGTGCCATTTTGCAAACAAAGAAAATGTAAGGGTAAAATAGTCATTTTGAGAAAAGTCAAAGGTATTTTGGTAATTTTGAGCAAAATATTATAAAATAACCTCAAGCACCAGAAGGTAGAAAAAATTCACTGATCATAAATTGATGTCCACTTAAAGTTAAAATGACCAAAATAACCCTTACGGAATTTTTAAGGTCATTTAATATTTGGCTGATTTTTTGTATTTTTAGACAAATATAATTATTTAAAATTTCTAGAGACCTCAAAAATGTATTGAACAATGGTGAAAATAGCTTAGATTCAGGCTTAAGTTAGCAACTGTTTGCTGGAACGATAGTACAAAAGGCTAAAATCCCTTAATTAGGGCCGGGAGAAAATTAATTTAAAGAATTTGAAGGCTATATGAGATGAGAAAATCACGGAATGATAAGTTGAATTTTGGAACTTTTTTGTAACATTTATCTGGTCAGGTGATTAGAGAATATTGCGTGAATAAACACTTTTCATTTTTCCATTTTACAGATTTCTCTCTCAACTTTGGAAAATCATCTTTTTATCTACACATCCAAATCCAGTAAACTTTGGCTTATTTTAAAGCTTGAAATTTGTAGTATTTAACTGAAAAATTCCATATCATTTAGACTTCATTTGCTATTTTTAACTGTTACCTCAACTTTGCTCTTTGGTAAGGGCTCTAGACCCTTTTTAAATTCTTTTGCATGCTTTCATTATTCCCATCTATGCATCTAATTAATTTTCATAATAATATAACATGCTTAGTCTACTAAATAGCACATTCATCATACTTTGTAGTGTAGGAGTTTAAAATACAATAATTCAAAGTACACATAATCAAATCTACTTGGCTTGCCATTCAAACTATAATCTTACCTTTACTCTTCCTTTACTCTTGCTCTTGAACTTAGCCCTAAAAGGTGTTATTATGGGAGAATGAGATTCATAGAATCTCAATAGCAAATAACTGTAACTAACACATTAACATGCATAATCTTAATTGTGCAATACATAAAAAGCCATGGAAGCTTCACATACAACACTAACCTCATCCTCTTACATGATCACTTTGTCAAAGCATATCTTTATCATCAATCATCAAACAAGGAATTTCATGTTCATTCATCAATCATATAGCATTAATATGGCAAATGCACAATTAACAATTAATAACAATATAAAGGTAAAAGTTAGAGAATTTTCTACCTTGATTACTTAATCTCCCTTACTCTTTAATGGCTTTCTTCTTGGACTTTTGGAACTTTTCACTTGGAAATATCCTCCTACACATTATACAATGCAATTGGAATTAATCACAATCCAATATCAACTACCAAAACATGCTGAAATTTGCTCAAACTCTTCTTGACTCTTAAGAGCCTTAAAACCCTTAATCTTGCAAAATTTGATTCTAATGTTTCCAAAATCAAGCTCTCACTTGTATCCTACACAATTTTTCATTTTAAACTCAATGGGAACATCAAAATAATCAAGATCTCATTCCTTATCACTCTTCTGCAGCAGGATGAAAATGTGGAAAAATAGCCAAAAATGGATTTTTCAACTTTGCTCTCTTTACACTTGCATAATCTTATTTCTAATCCATTTTCCATGCATCATTTAACTTAAAACATCACCTCCCTTTGAAATGGAAAATCTGAAAGCACCTCCCCTAGGGTTTCATGAATCCCAAAATTCATATAAGCTTCAATCCAACACAAACACACACCAATCAATTCCTTAACTTGCATAGAGTTGTTTGATACAAATTACTTGATCTAAATTCCACTCTTTCTCATTTTCTCTCACTAAAACCCTAACATTTCAGTAGTCAAAATCCAACCAACTCAAGAAAATAAACCGATAGAAATGAAGAGGAAGGCCTAAGGAATAAGAATATGTAAAAGATTGCATCAAAACTCAACTTACCTTGGATTTCTTGGAGATTTTTGCTCTCCTTCTTGAGTTTTCATGGCTGCCACTGACCTGACTCAAGCATAGTCCCACTTTTAAAACCAAGATTCTAGTCATTGTTAAATGCCTTGGAATATGTCAAAAACAATTGTGATTTCCAAGGATTGCACTATAGGGTACAACCCTAGGGTCATTCTCTAGTCGAAGCCTTAGGTGTGGTTGGTTTTGATTAGCTTATGTACTCAAAATGTTGAAATGATTTGAAGGGTTGTCATTTGCAAAACTTGAATTGAAATTGACTGAGGAAAAGCAAAATTATAAAATATTTTTGGATTTTGTGGGATGCAGAAAACCAAAGGATGAATGCAAATTCTTTTAATAATGAGATCCTTTTGGAAATAGTTTAGGCTATCATGGTTCAAAATAATGAGGTGGAGTAATAGAAATGTACTAAGTTTCTTGATTAAAAGCCCCAACAACTTGCTGGGTCAGAAATCTCATGTAATGAACTCCATTCCATGAGACCCTTTGAAAACACTTAGGGCCAATTTGGTTTGGTGAATTCGTTGGAATGGAATGGAAGAGAATGGAAGATTTTTTAGGGTGTGCTGTTTAGTTGCCACTGGAATGGAAAATAGTTTGATGGGAAAATTTTTGTTTGGTTGGGTTAAAATTGTAGGAAATAGAGTAGGAAAATTGAATCAAATAACCATATTGCCCTTAATGACAAATGTAAAATGTTTATTATAAATATAAGTATTCGTTAGTGAAAATTTAAATTTTTCAATTGCAATCGAATGAATGTAAACGCATTTGAATGAGGTTGTTATGTGAGCACTACATTTTTGAATACCCATTTGAATGAATGTTATGCTCATTCAAAAGCATTTCTCATCTTCAGCATAATCGAATGAGTTATGCAGATGAATATTGAAGTATGTAATGCCTCATTCGAATGAGCCTTGTGCTAATTCAAATGAGACCCCACATCTTCAGGATATTCGAATGAGTTCTGGAGATGAATATTGAAGTATGTAGTGCCTCATTTGAAAAAGCCTTATGCTCATTAGAATGAGACCCCACATCTTCAGGATATTCGAATGAGTTCTGGAGATGAACATTAAAGTATGGGCCTTCATTCTAATGAGTTTTTAAGTCCATTCGAATGAATATTAAAGATTTTAACTCTCATCTTGAAGCTTCATTCGAATATGCTGAAGATGAGGCCTTTCATTCGAATCAACAACATTTCATTTGAATGAGCTTCTGAATCAAGTATTAGGTCAACTTCAAATAGCTGTACCTTCCTCGTTTCAACTCCACATTTAACAAATGACCTATCCCTGGAAATCTCTTTAAGTCTACTTTCAAATGAAATAAAAATCATTCCCAAAGCTGTTGTCGTCCGAAAGATATGATAACCACAGTGAGCAAAGGTTAGTGATGAATTGTTAAATCTGACCACCAAGTTAGAAATTCATATCGACTCCATATGAAATGATTTGACATTGTTCTCAGTGTCTATGAACCATGTTATAAGTGTAGTTTCATAGAAAATAAGTTTCACATCAATCGGATTTGTGGTTTGAGATATATTATCAATATACTGAACATATATCAGAAATAGAGCTAAACAAAGTTGCTGATTTAATGCTTGCTGTTGAATCATTTGTTTTCCATAGAAAAATTAGACAAAACTAATCCAAGTTTGTATATAGTGGCCAATTGATGATGTTCAAATTATCCATCATTGTCTTAATATTGATATGCATGAAAATGAGAAATAACCAGGGAAAGGCATGTTGCTTGTTTATCTTCGCTGTACAGTGGAAGGTGGTATAATTTTCCAAGCTTTCCATTATTCTATCTTTTCTCACAGACATCTACTGCTGTGCAGAAGAAAATTGAAATGGCTTCCATCCTAGGCTTTTCATTTTAATTTTTTGTCAAGCTATCTAGCCATTTGTACTTCTCTGCATCTATAGTTAGCAAAACTTATTTGCTGTAAATCTTAGACATAAGCAAAAGGAATTGGGATTCCTTGTTCCTGGGAAGGGAGGAATATAAGATTTCAAATGGTAGTAAAAATTAATGGTTGATTTGTTGTATGATTTGAAGATGTTTCTCTAAGGTTTTTCCCCAACTAAATATTCGTTGTCTTTTACTGATGAACTATGTAATCATTATTATATCAACACAGATATGGATTACCAAAAATGGACTAGATTACACATTTTAGTTATGCGTGTGGAATTAGCATAAAGGGACATTTGCAATATACTCTTTCATTTGCAAGTATGCATATACGAATCTGCTTCCTAATCTCCAAGATGAAATAAAAGGAAAAATCTTTCTTCATAATCTAAAAGTATATAATGGAAGGTGTCTCATTTGAATTAACTTGTCTTATAGTTATCAATAATTTCCTGATTCTCTTCCAATGTAAAATACCAAATGGTACTTGGAATCACATAATATGATAATTTCCAGCACATAGGGCGGGTCTTCACATTTCTATAGGACCTGGATGTAATACCTTTAGTTTATAGCATTTAACACATCTAGCGGAAGCATTTGGAATTACTTTAGGTGGCTAAAACTTGTGGAAAATGATATTTGGAAAAAAAGTTTTCGCAATACTATTCACAACTTTCTAAAAACGGCCTTAACTTTGAAAAATCATAATTAATTTAAAAAAATAGGAATTAAGTGATTCCAAATTCTATAGAAAGATATTTGAATCAACTTAAGAGGAAAAATAAATTCTAGACAGTTTCTCTTGAAAATTGTGCCCAGTTTTTATTTCAAAAGTTATGTTGATTTGGTCATTTTCTAATTTTTTTTCCAGTATTTTAGTCCAACTTTAGAAAGGTATATCTCTTAGCATAGTTATCGAATATGGACAAACTACTACTCATTTTAAAGAGAAAAATCAGATCTATTTGGTGGTAAAATATTGCATCTTAACTCCCTCCAATGCATCCATACGGATTGATCAACTTTGAGTCCAATTTTGTTGACTTTTACCCCCTTCTGTTTATACTTAATCCAATTTGTGGTGTGGTTTCTTTAACTTGCCATAATAATGCATTTGGAGCATTTTAAACTATCCTAGCATGCTTGAAAATAAAATCTCCTACTACACATGCTATCAACTACAATTAACACTTAATACCTTTATGGGTATTTACAACTTTTCATAAATGCTTATCAA
>JANTPZ010013550.1:0-17678 GCA_025593235.1 Vachellia pachyceras
AGTAATTATTTTCAAGACATAACCAAATATTAAACGTGGCCACATTTTCAATAAAAAAATCCCAAATCAAACCCTATGCACAATTTTGGAAATTTAAATCTTGTAAAATTATATAATTACCTTCTCTTTTCTTTTCTTTTACCCCTTTACCGATTGCCGATCACCTGAGCTCTGATGATCTTGAAGAAGACTGGTTGCCTGAGCTCAGTGGACAAATGCTTTTCTTGAATTTCATAAACAAAGTAGTCAACAAAGAAACTATAGAAGTTGATACCTAAATTAAAGTAGGTATTTGGAAATATACTGGAAAATTCCTTTTTTTCCAACTTCAGTACAATAAATTCTGACTTTAATATAGTAAATGACTACTTCAGTTTAAAAAATTAAAAAATAAATAAAGAACTCTCACATCCTTAGCAAAATATGCACTATCATGTGATTACTCATTTTCAGCTATAGTTTCACGAATTCCAACTTTAGTTTATTGAATATCTACTGCAATACAGGACATGTAGAAAAGTAAATAAAGAAGGGAAAATGACAAATAAGTCCCAGTAAGATACTTAATTACAAAATGATCCCAAACATTTGCCTTAAATACAAAACGGTCCCAAACATTTACAAAATTACAAAATGGTCTCAAGCTGCTGAGGTTGTAAATGAAGGCTGATGATGTTGTAAATAAAGGGCTGTTGAGGTTGTTAATGGTTAACAACCTCAGCAGTTCTTCATTTACAACCTGAGCAGTCTGCATTTACAAGCTCAGCAACCTTCATTTACAACCTCAGCAGCTTTGAGACCATTTTATAATTTTGTAAATCTTTAGGACCATTTTGTATTTAGTACAAATGTTTGGAATCATTTTGTAATTAAATGTCTTACTTGGGACCTGAGAGTCATTCTCCCAATAAAGAACTCTTACATAGAATATAGACACCCATTTGAAGGATCATTTCCAACTTTAGTTTAATAAATTATGATTTTAATATAGTAAATGTCTGCTTCAATTTAAGAAATTTAGAAATGCAAATAAAGAACTCTTATACCCCTGACATAATATAAATCCATTTGAAGGATTATTTCCAACTTTAATTTTCTAAACTGAAGTGCGTATTTATTATACTAGAGTTGTTATTCATGAAACTGAAGTTGAAAACAGGTAGTCAAAAGGAAGTTCATATTTTGCTAAAGGTGTGATAATTATTTATTTGCTTTTTTTTAATTTTCTAAACTAAGGTTGATATTTACTGCATTACAATTAAAATTAGTTAAATTAATGTTGTAAACAGGAACGGTTGAGTATTTTTCCAAATAACTACTTTAATTTAAGTAGAAGCTACTATGGTTTCACTAGTGCCTACTTTTTTGAACTTAGAAAAAGGCCATCAAACTTCCAATGGCCGATATTCGACAATATGTTAGAAAAAAGGAGTTATGGATTTTGAAATGATTTTACGGATTTCAAATTACTTTTACGGATTTTAATATACTTATTACAGATTTCTAGATGTTTTTATCTTAGTTTGCTTTCACCGTTGAAAAAATTGTTTCCCAAACACGCACAAAGTTATAGGAGGGAGTCACCAGCTTTAGAGCTCCAATAAATAATAATCGATAATCGGCAAGGGTAAAATAATTTTTTTGAAAAAAACATGAGTGCTATTATGTAATTTTCTAATTTTACAATATTTCAAAATTTTAAATTATTGTAAGGGTCTAATTTAGAATTTTACTTATGAGATACCTTAATTTATATTTTAGGTATTTTAGAAGTTTTTTTTTTGAATTTTTTTCAGCTTGGTTTTGTAAAAGCTGAACAACAAAAAATCAACCTCCATGAATCGATATGATTGGACGCCAAAGTTTCGTGTGTCCTTGCTGGGAGGAAGGGAAGTATATGTTAGTGATGTGTAACATCCTAATTTTTATTTAAAAAATTTAATTATATTAAGAAATAATGATTTATTTAAAGGATTTAATTGTTATATGTAAGTAATATTTATGTTAAATATAATTTATTAGATAATCATTAGAGTTAAAAAGAATCTGTCACAATCTGATCTATATAAATGAAAGAAAATCTTAAGGAATTAAAAGATGATTTTATATAGGAGAAAAAAAAGATAATAACATAAATATATATATATAAGAGGCACGTGCCCCTCATTCATTGAAATATACACATATATAGATTAAAAAAAGAAAAGAATAAAAGGGAAAAGGTGGCTGCAGCTTTTATATATATATTAAAACTAAGGGAAAATGAGTCTCACGACCCAATTAAACCATTTAATCATAAAATGGTATTAAATATTCTCAAATTTAATCTCAGGTTCCATGAGATTTTTTTATCATATATTAAACGTGTGAAAAGTCCAAATTGCCCCCACTTTCAAGGTGAAGTTGAAGTTGGTCCCAAACAATCTCAGATTTGCCCCCATTCGTTTGAAAAGCGTGGACCCAGCTTTTCTCGCCATTCTCCGTCGCGCTGCTCGCCTGAAGGAGTTACCATCGCTTTGCTCGCCGCCGTCATCACCTCAGTTCCGTCATGGCCGGAGCAAGAGCAATGGCTAGGTGAATGGGTTTGTCGGTGGCGGAATCGGGGGTTCCAAGGAGCGCACTCTGAAAGTTCCTGAGGTTACTGTTTATATGAGAATTGGGATTGAAATTGCAAGCGAAAATGGGGAGGAAATAAACAACAACGTTGGAGGAGCAAAATGGCTTCTCTGAAAGTTAATGAGGTTACTGCCCCAATACAAGACAGTAAGCAAATCAGAAAGGCTTTTCAAGGTCTCTTCTTTTTCACTAACTTTTAACACTAAAGATTGATGAACTTAGATCTTAGACACAATATCGCATCTGTGATCTCAGTTTTCGTTCATTTAATTGGTTTTTTTCCTGATGATTTAAGCTTTCTCTGAATTTGTGTGCCCCAGTTCATGTTACTGATTGAATTTTGTTTAAGCTCTATTAGTGAGACCTCATCAAATAACATTTTGTAATTTGGATTCAGTCTTAAAGATTCTTTGTTTAAAAGTTCATTCCTTCAAATGGAACGCTAGAGCGGAAGAAGTGTCTTAAAGATTCTTTGTTTAAAAGTTCATTCCTTCAAATGACGACATTATTTGGATACTTAGCATCATAAGTGTTTTCCAGCTCAGGGCGACTTTTGCATGCTACAAGCTATATTATATGAGAATGCATTGGAAAAGGTTCAGAAAGAATCCCTAAGTTCCTATAATTTAAGTCGTAGGAAATTGTTCCTTGTCATTGTTTCTGACAATTCATCTTCCAATGGAAGATGAAATTTGGGGAGGAAATGGTGGTGGACAATTCATCATCTCCTTCGTCCTCCAAATTTTGTTGGGGAATTCAAATGTATATTTTGTTTAACCATATATTTTTTGACTTCATGTGTAGACCACATATTTTTGGCAATATGTAAATATATATAATGGTAAATGAAAGTTGGATATATGGATATAACATGGTGTTATATATGGTTTGAATTCTTTTGTTACCTAGTGCTGGGGTTGTTAATGAAAGCTGGTGGTGTTGTTAATGAAAGCTGGTGGGGTTGTTAATGGCAGCTGCTGGGGTTGTCAGTGGAAGCTGCTGGGTTTTCAGTGGTAGCTGCTGGGGTTGTAAGTGGGAGCTGCCGATGTTGTGAATGGCAGCTGCTTGAGTTGTAAATAGAAGCTGCTGGGGTTGTCAGTGACAGCTGCTTGGATTGTCAGTGGAAGCTGCCGAGATTGTGAATGGAGCTGCTTAAATTGTAACTGGAAGTTGCTGGGGTTGTTAGTGGCAGCTGTTTTGGTTGCAAATGGAAGCTGTTGAGGTTGTGAATGACAGCTGCTTGGGTTGTAAAGGAGAGCTGCTAGGGTTGTTAGTGGCAACTGCTTGGGTTGTAAACGAGAGCTGCTGGGGTTGTTAGTGGCACCTGATTGGGTTGTAAGTGGGAGCTGCTGGGTTGTAAATGAAGCCTGATGGAGTTGTAAATGACAGCTGGTGGGCTTGTTATTGTCAGCTACTTGGGTTGTAAATGAAACATGGTAGGATTGTAAATGATGCCTGGTGGGATTGTTAATTATGCTAGGTGGGGTTGTTAATTAACACAAGTTGGGGTTGTCAACAACCAATATTAATAAATGAGACAAGTTAATCTCACTCACAACTTTGTACAATAAAATCAAATGATATTAAAAACAATAAAACCAATAGTACACTTTACATCTGAGCAACATTAATTACAAATTCAACTTTTTACAATACAAAATGGATAGGAACTCAATGTGTACACAAAACCATAGAACACTTTACATTTGAGCAGCAAGAAATGAAATTCAGACAATGCCATAGAACTTGGTTTAACTATTGCATCTTTAGACAATTTTGAGTAATCCAAAAGTGCCTTGTTTTCAACAAAATTTTCATCCCCACCTGGAGAACTACACAATTTAACAAAAGGAAAAAAAATGTTCGATTTGGATTTTATGAAACGCCAAAATCGAAATTTGAAGAATCCACATAACTAAAATGTGTAGCATCCAATATTAATGTGTGGTTACAATACCAAGTCAAATTTTACCTCAGTTGTGCCCCAAAATTTTGGCTCCCATGGTAAATACCAGCGTAAGAAAGCCATGCAAAATGAAGAGCTCTTCGCTGCTTAATGGAAAAAAATGAGGTATAAAAGTTCTTCACTGCTTAGAATCCACAGTAATGATTGGGAAGAAAGTTAATGAGTTATAATAATAACTCAGCAAGTAATGCTGCAAAATGAACAGCTCTTCGTTGCGTAGAATCCACAGTAATGATTGGGAAGAAAGTTAATGAGGTATAATAATAACTCAGCAAGTGCAATTGTAACAAGCAAAAATTAAGCAATCAAACTTGTCTTTGCTTCAGAAGATTTTATCCATAAAATGGTGGTGCGTACATTCATGTCTAAACCAATCTATAGCCTGTATCTCCACTCATATTTCCTAGTGAATTATAAAAGTTCAAAAGGAAAGGGTTCTATGCAGTATAAATCCACAGATTCTATGAACACAAGCAAATTCTAATAGCAATGATTTTTATATAAATGCGAGCTCCATTGACTGAGTAAGAGAGCTATTGATTGTGTCAACAAACTATATTAAAATCATAAGCAGAAAATGGCTGATATACAATCACAGAAATCTAGGCATAGGTTCCAGGAGATCATGCAAGCTGGATGCTATTCCAATTGTTAAAATAGCATTTTTAGTCGGTGAGGAAATGAAAATGGTAAAAGCCACCCAAATACCTTTTTTCTTACCTGACTATATTGTTTCCAATAGGTCTATAAACAGGAATCCACAAACAAGCACACATAAGCATGTTCCTTACTATCCAAAATCCAATTTAAAAACATTGACCCTAAAATGCAATAGTTGTCTCTATAACATGCTTTCCACATATAATATTTGATAGGAACTCTAAAAAATAATAGGGAGACAACAAATACATTAACTTCTTGTATACAACCGCCACCTATTACTTCCAAAAAAAGCACCTACTTCAGTCAACAATTAACTTCGAGTAAGTGATAATAGATGATCCTCAAATAATATTTAATCTTTCTTGATACTCACAAGATGCCTGCAGAACCTAGCGCACAAAATATTTGTTTCCAGGCCCCAGTCATCCCACGGCCATTAAAGGCATGATTCTGCAGAGTATTAAGCAAGCAGGAGGATAAAAATTCAAAAATAAATGCAGCTCCACAACACCTTTATTGCCTAGATCCAAAGAAGGCGCTTCTGAATCAAAGGGGATCAGCAGGACTTCAAATGAACGCAAAGCTAAGGAGGCGATCAAATAAACAAGGAAGTCATGAAATGAACATAAATAAATCGTCAACAAATCCAAAAACAATCAGATGCCTTCCACCTATCCCAATCAGCGTCACAACTAAAAACAGGGAAAACGCCCACATTACACTCTCAATGCATATCAATCACAACGACCACTTCCCCCATGACCCAACCTAACGCCAACGCGACAATACGAACGAAACATGAAGTACGCTTCCGGTAAATTAGCATCGCAGACAGATCAAAAGTCACGAAAACGATGGGAGAGATAGACAAACCTGTGCCCTTTGAGAGAAATCAGATGAAACAAGACAATTCTTTCTTGAAAGGTACATGAAAAGAAATAAACTTAAATTAAAGGACAAAAAAGGGAGAGATAATCTAACTTTTTCTTGTCAATTTCAGGAACATAACTCTTTTTAGCCCTTTCAACGATCACCTACACCAAAATAATCAACCAGACTAAGAAGCAAACAATAAGATAATGGGTGAAAGATGTAAATTTGTTGGAAGTAAATCTTACCGGTATTCTATCATGATAATTTTCTCTGATGCGAGTAGCTTCCGCCTGCCTCCTTTCTGTCAAGTAATGCTTCAACATATCATATGATATAAGATGGAAAAAGGGTTAAGAATAAGCTGGAACCAATGTGAGAAATTTCATATCTGGCAAGTAATCCTTCTCTTTCTCCAATATGAGAAATTTCATCATTGAATAAGCTGGAACCAGCGACTTGTGAATGGATTTTGGAGAGGAGTCCTTCTTTGTCCCGTCCGCGAAGTCCCTGGCGCGATTTTCCAGAGCGACGGCTGCAGGCAATCAGAGTGAAGCGACGGCGGCGGCTTTAGGCAACCACAACGACGGCGACTGGCGAGCAAAGCCTCAGCAACTCCTTTAGGCGAGCAGAGCCATAGTGACTGGCGAGAAAAGGTGGTTCACAATTTTCAGATGGAAGTCATATTCTGACTTCAAGCTCCATTTTAAAACCTTGCATAAGGGCAATTTCTACTTCTCACATTACAATGTATGACAAAATGGTCCCAATGGGACCTAAGAGCAAGTGTCAGAATGGTTGGGACCATTTTGTTATTATTTATCTTGCTGGGACTTGAGGGTCATTTTCCCTTAAACTAACATAGCCATTAGGTTTCTATTAGGTCTTCAGCAGCGCCGTCTTCTCTTTCATTTGCTTCTCTCGTAGCATCGCTTCTCTTCTTGTGTGTAAGAGCATGTTTCGAGATCAATTAGGTAACTAAAACTACTTCTTTTCAATTTACTTCCTTAATAAAAGTTATTCTAAATAATTTTCTCTTTCTAATGGTAGTAATATCATATTGATCAGATGAAAATTTAAGATTAGGGTTTGAGATAAAGATTGAGTTTTGTCAAGAACTGTCTAATGAAAGGTAGATGGAAAATAACTGTTAATTTTCCTCCTTTTGAATTTATGATTTGATTGTTGTTATAGTTTAAAATAATTATTTGATTTAATCAGTTTATAATTTAATCTACATATGTTATTTACACGTATTAGGTTTGAGTTAACGATGTATTAGTGTTATTGAAGATGTGCTTGGAGTGTTAATCGGTTTATGTTTTTGAACAGATTAATTATTTATAATTTAGCAGATTTATGTTTAAAACCCTAAAAATTAAATTGGGAATTGTGCAATTTAAATTGATTTGTGAAGTAATTAAGTTTTTGAGTTGAGGGGAATGATTGAACTTTGGATTAAATTAAATAGTTGAGAGACTATTGGGGGCTATAAATTTTAAATGATTATTTCAAAACCTTAAAGGTAGATATTCAAGTTGATTATGTGATTTATATATATATTAAACTCTTATCCACATTATTGTATAGATTATTTTGAGGGTGGTTGGTGCTTTTTGAATTGGACTTACAAGTATCTCGTAATTGAGGTCATCATGGTTAATTTATTTTATATGCTTGCATGAATCGTAAGGTATTTTTGATACCTTAGTTATATATTACAAATTTTACCTCTACTTTTATATGTTCAATTTTAGTGAAGTGGGAAGTATTTTCTTTATATATATAAAGGTTATGTTTTGCTCAAAGATATGCATGATGAGTTGTTCATAATTTATCTTTATCTGTAATAACTGTGAATTAATGCATTTGTGATAATCTTGTGATGATGTGAATTAAAGGATATGTTAGGTGGTTTGAAGTAGTTGGGTTGATCTTGTGATGATGGGACTTGTGTTGTATCTGTGGTTGCCCCACTACTGATCATAGTGGTTAGCTTTATTGTGACTTAGACCCAGGTGGGAGGCTAGACACCCTTTGATTCTAGACCCAAAAGGGAGAATGAAGGAGGACCGATTGATTAATGTTGCTGCTGGACCTTGGCCAGGTTGCTTGGGCATTAAGCCGGATCCACGTCATGGAGTGATATGGAGGAGTAGGATGGAGGGATCATTTGTGTATTCTACTTGTATTGGATGGAAAACATTAATTTTGTTTGAATATCGTATATTAGCACTGTTTCACTGACTTACAATCCAGTATTGTATATTTTGTAAATTGATTATTGATTACTAAGACTTTATGTCTCACCCTATCGATACATATTTTTTTAGGACAGGAATCTAGTGATTCGAAGCATGAAGGGAAGAAGCCAACAGTTTGATAGTAGTTATCACTGTAGACTTAATAGTTAAGCTATTTTAAAGAGAAATGTATATTACCATACTTTAGGGTTTGCATACTCTGATTTGTTTTTATCCTTGTGGTTATATCATGATATTTTACCTATGGTTAATAATTTATCTTTTGGTATCTCTCACTTGTTACGTATCCATTTGAGTAATATTTATGGAACTGCATGTTTAAGAGGAGGTTTAAATATTGTTGATTCTTGTGGCTTTTAATGGTGACTTATGGGTGAATTCTGCACCATAGATTGGAATGATATTGTAAATTGTAAATGGTTTGTGGGTTGGGTGTCTCACCCACAACTTTTATGCTTTGAACTTTGAGGATTTAATAATTAATTGTGCTTAAATATCTAGTTTATTTGGAATTACAAAATGTATCAGAATTAATTACGAGTTACATAATTCATTTTAAATATAATATATAGTTAAATTGTTTAGGGGGTTACATGTTACATGTGTCAATAACTGAATGGATGGTTTATCTGACATTATTCTAGGTGTAACATGGTTTTTGGTTTTTCCAGCGGACAACGGATTTGTTTTTAACGAAGCGATGAACAAAATGAGTAAAACCATCAATAGTGATAACATTTGGCTTAACTTTTTAAGGAGTTCAAACACACTTTTAACCGTGTTTTTTTATAAAATGATATAATCTCCTTAATACATTTATATCGATTTACGTGAAAATGTGTGTTTGAGAATTCTTTTGGAAGAAATGAGTTTACGGATTCTAATATATTTTATGGATTTCGAGATTTTTTTTGTCTTGGCTTGTGTGCCAGTTGGAAGAAAGTGATTTCCAAGCAAACACAAAGTACTTATCCACCGCGTTTTCAAACGGATCCAATATTATAAAAGTATCTAACTACATGTTTGACAATCATGTTTGAAATCACGTTTTAAGATAAAACTCCTCTATATACTTACCTTAACTTGTGTGAAATCATTATTCCAATATATTCCTAAATACACACAATTGAAATAAAACGCATGTCACATATTTACCTGATAAATCATAAATTAGGTTGGAAAAATAGTTTTTAATACCAATTGAACATATCCTAAAGCTTAGTGGCTAAGGAAAAAATTTTAGCAACCTTGTTTAATTTTCATGTTTTTACCTACTTCCCCTCCTCTATAATCTTTGTTCACATTATTATAAATATTTATTAAGAAATCTAACTAAAATCCTTTAATACTTTGTATAGAGTTTATTAGTTAAATTAAAGAAATACATTTTTTAGTTAAGAGATTATTGAATTAGTTAAAAATATTAAAACAGAATATGTTTAAAAAATGGTTTCATAATTAAAACAAAGTGAATAGAGAATCTTCCCAGGCTTAATAAATGACATCCTCTTCGGGGACATCTCAATAAAGTTGGAATGATTCTTTGGACTTATTTGTCGGAGCGTTTGAAAAAGCCGAACGTACGTTTGACAGTATTTTTCTGTAAAACGAGATAATCTCTTTCACATATTTACCTCGGCATGCATAAAAGTACTTTTTTACTGCGTTTCCAAATGGGCACCGAGAAGATTAGCATGGTCCTTGCGTAAGGATGGCATGTACAGATCAAAAAATAAATGCTCCCTTATAATTGCAAGGAGAAATACTTATATACTTTGGAAGTGTCACGTTTTACATTTTCTATCTGATAAAAATGTTCCAAACATCCTCTATTATGGATCATATATCCCATAAATTTCTCTTAATTATTTCTCTTTTCCCTAATAAATATCTATAATAATAGGTTATGAAAAAAGAGAAATAATTAGGAGAAATTTATGGGATGCAAGATTCATGACATAAAACACTTCAAACATTTTTATTGAGTAGAATATAGATGACACGACACTTTAAGAGTATACAAGTATTTCTGTTTAAAGTTGCAAAGTTGTAACCGCTACCTGTGCCACATGTGTATATCGTTTGCCATGTGATATGCTTTTAACTGTGCAAATCCTTTTTTCCTTTTGCCAAATAAAAATGTGTAAATCAATGTGGATCAGACAGATGTAACTTTACAAATATGAATAAGCATCTGTTTTTAGATCAACAGTGAAAGCTACTTATTTAATATGATTTACGATTTACAAAATAAATATATTAGATACGTTTTATTTTGGGGTTATGTGAATGTGCATCTCCCATATATATTCTTATAGACCCTAAGTACAAAAAATGTAAGGAGAAAAACCATTGAGAGAGTTAGTTTCACGAAAAGGGTCGACCCTAGTAAATTAAGGTTTGAATATCCATTAAAAGATACATTTATATTTAATATCCGACAATAGTTCCAACAAAATCATTTTCATTATAAGAATACTCATAGCTAAAGGTGGAAACAGGTCAAGTGGTATGTCAGAAGCTTGTGACCTAACTTGTAAAAGCTTGTACAGGCTTAGGTTACCTGGGAAGCATGCTTCCAAAACAGGCTAGGCTAAGGCCGTCTTATGCCTGTCAAGAGGCATAGGCCTATTTTTTTAAAAGAATGTTGGGTTTCATTTGGGTGGTGTGATTAGAAAAGTATTGAGAACCTATCTTGATTGTTTCCACTGGTATAGATATAATACATCAATCCGATTACTTGGGCCGCATGTAAAAATAGGTCTGATTTGTTCCACCCCTACTCGTGGCTTGTGAAAAAGTTCAAGAGGAGAGAAAGAAAAAGCCTTTCTGGCTTGAGTTTAATAAGAGATTTGGGGGGAAAATATAATTTAAAAAATAAAATGTTATGCGTAGTAACCAAAATTTGGCCCCAAAAAATCATTGTAACAAAAGTTTTCAATCCAACGCAGTATACATGGATAAATATATACTTTATATCTTATGTTTAATACAAGACCGATCTAACTTTTGTTGAAAAAAATAAAGGAAATTAAATGTATTACTTAAAAATATTTATATTTATTATTCTTTTCAAAACTAATTTATCTGACTTATAAATTGATATATTATCCAATTATATGGATAAATAAATATTTTTAAATAGTGTTTTTAACTTTCTTAATCTCTCCAATAAACATAAGCTGATTATTATATTAAATAATAGAGGAAGTGCATACATATATGTGTGTGTCAAAGAGTAACATTACACCCAACCGTGCAAATTAGAACTGGTACATAAAAATAAAAATGAAGTTTTTACACCCCACCGTACAAATTAGAACTGGCACATAAATTTGCAAATTGGTGCAGAAAGGACAATTTGACATTGCATACTTCTAACCCTCTAACTGTCAAGGGCTTGTTTGGATAGCCCGTTGGGAGAACAGACACAAATTCCGAGGTAAATATGTGAGATGACTTTGTCTCGGTAAGAGCATGAATGGTTTGCCTCCCCAAACAAGCCCCAAGAGTAGTAGCATTATTCATTCTATTAAGATCATTTGAAGTTCATCACAAAGTGTCACCACTCCAGCTATGTTTACAAATTCGAGTCTTGCTTTCAACAACTTTGTTCCCCCTTTTTTTTGAAACTTGTATATGTGTATTGTTTGCTTTTAGAGTTAATGTACATTCATTATCTTAAAGTATTTTTCTCAATGCATTCATCATCCTAAATTTAATTTTTTGAGGTGCATCTAGCCGTCTCGAGTACTTTTTCAAATGTATTTAACATTTTGAAGTATTTTTTTAGTACATCTAGCATTTTAAAAATTTTTTAGATGCGCTTGGAACCTTAAAATGTTTTTAGTGCATGTAACATTAAGGTATAAAAATACTTTACACCATAGTGTTGAACATACTTAAAAATAAAATTAACATCGCCCTAGCTGTGATTTGAAATTAGTTGAGATAATTGAAGATGGTGGAGGATGAGATTAGACTTTTTTAAGATTTCTCGATATAAAAAAATAATTTACCTAAAAATATAAAATGTTCTTTGGAAAAGCTCAACATTAGGGATAGTTTTAGTGAATTGGAATATTTGAACATAATCAATTAGATGCATATATACTATATCTTATAAAAATTTTTCAATATATAATCATAATCCAAAAAAATCCAAACAGAATATCTAAATTATATCTTAAATTTATCAGTGAAAAATCCTTTATGCAGCTTTTTTGACCTCTTTTCTTTATCTTGACTATTTCTTTGACCGCCAAACATGATTATTCATCGTATCATCATCGTATATAATATCTAAACAGAATTTATATATTATATATAATTGAAGATATTCATATTTGTAAATTCAAATATTACTATCCCTTCTTCTTTAACAACCTTTCAAAAAAAATTCCGTTTAGATATTATATCTGCATATCTACTTATTTAACTCCCTACTTAGAAATTCGAAAGATATTATGAAAAAAAGGTGAAAGCGTTAATAGTGGGGAAGACTCAGTACAGGGTTTGTTTTCTCGTTCCGCTCCGCGCGTTTGGCGTATAAAGGGATATATATATATATATATATATTGCTGCCACTCTCTCGGCGTACCTTCTCATTCACCTTTAATGGCGTGAGAGTGAGAGAGAGAGTACGCGAATTGTACACCTACGGTGCCCCCAATAACCGTAAGTAAATCTTGAATCTTTGCATGCCTTACCAACCCGCATATGAAACCCAAAAGCCCAAATGAGATGATATTTTTTTAAATGGGAATGTAATTGAAAATTTCCATTGCCAATAGTCACTTTCATTCAACTTCTGAACCTCATAAAAATGGAAATGTTTCCCGTGCGTGTTATTAGTCTGTACCAATTGTGACTGTTCTGATTGCTTGGGGGTGAGGATTTTTCTGTTTTTTCCCCTCCTTTGTTTTTTTTTTTTGGGATTTTTCTGGTCTGTTGGTGTTCGAAAGTTCTGAGATGGTGAGAAAGATCAGAGATAAAGTGAAGGACGATCAAGAGCTTGAAATATTGTTAGAAGAGATCCCGCAGGCGACATCAAACAATCTTCTTCATCATCTTCATCGATATGGGAATGGTGTTAGTAATGATCACTGGCCTTTTGAAAGGCAGGCCATTCATGGAGTTTTTCATGGGGATGATGATTACTCTTTCTCAAAGATTAAGTATCCTCCTGCTTCTTCACCTAGAAGCGGTTCATCGATGCAATCAGCTGGTTCTTCGTCTAGCTTGGTCTCCGGTGGGCATGATAATGGATCATCAACCCCACCTCCATTGGAGGAGGTTAAATACAGTATGCTTTATGGAGTTCCAAACTACCAGAATAGCTTCTGTTTAGATTCAACCGTATCTAATCCCCCTGAGAACTTGGCTGATGAATCAAACCTCTGTGCGCATTTGAGGAAAATGCGCCTTAGCAATCAATATGAAAATTCTTCTAATTTCAAAGATGCATCAACAGGCAAGAATGGGCTTCTAATCCGTGATATTAGTTCTCTGGGTGGAAATAATCCATTCAATGCTTATAAACATGGAGATTACTACAATTTCAAGAGAGAGTTTTTTGATTCTATGGGAGTCCAATCCCCTTTTCCTCCTAGTCCTATGAGGTTTGATGCTGAAAGAAATCCAGCATTGGAAGGATTGCCTTGGGATTTTAAAACGGGTAATTTATTTGGATCACGACCATGTCCCAGACGAGCTGGCAATATCCACTCTCAATTTAATGGCTTTAGTGGTTCGGTCTGCTCTCCTTGGCAAAGAAGACAGCTGGTCAATAACTACCACTATGGAGGAAATTCGGGTATAGAGCGTACTGCTTCTTTGGGTGGACATGCATTGCCTGATCATGTACTTTACGCACATCAAAGTGGAATGGATTTGATGGAGGACAGGGGAATTTCTGGATATGCACATCAAAGTGGAATGAATTTGATGGAGGACGGGGGAATTTCTGGATTGCCTGATTCTTCCCTTTGTGCCAATTTAAGGCCTTATTTGAGTGTTCATGATTTACCGGAGTACAGTCTTCCCATGTCTAATGCAGGAGCTGTGCCACCTTCAAATGTTGGAATCCCAGCAGGTGGTCTAGAAGCTATTACTAATGAGGGAAGCTTCATCAGACAAGGTGAAGGTTTGAATAATTTCCCTGTCAGAGGTTCTGATTATTTGCGGGGTCAGAATAATGGTGCTGGACACGAAACTAGCTCTGCTAAGCATCTACAAAGGTCAGGACTAGGCGGCCAGCATCAGGTGTCAGGATCTTCTGAATGTCTTAGTGCTAGGAGTGGATGCTCAATCCCTTTAGTACACGAGTATAATTCCCTAGCAGAAGTTCAAGGATACATATATTTATTAGCAAAAGATCGGCATGGCTGTAGATTCCTGCAAAGGGTGATTGATGAGGATACACCGCAAGATGTTCAAGTAATATTTTCCGAGATCATCGAACATGTTGTGGAACTTATGATGAATCTTTTTGGCAACTACCTCATGCAGAAGTTGTTGGATGTGTGTAATGAAGAACAAAGGATGCAGGTCCTACTCATGATTACTAAAGAACCAGGGCAGCTAGTCACAATCTCTTTGAACACTCATGGGTATGGTGATGTAACTCATGCAAATAATGCAATATGATATTGATTTTTAAAATATTGGTTTTGACATCACTTTTTCTTTTGTCAGTACTCGTGTAATACAGAAGCTCATTGAAACTCTCCAGACTAGGCAAGAAATTTCACTTGCTGTATCAGTCCTTGAACTTGGATTCTTGGCTCTCATCAAAGATCCAAATGGAAACCACGTGATCCAGCGTTGTTTGCAGTGCTTAAGTAATGAAGATAACAAGGTGTGATTTCTATCTTGTTCAAGTAATTAGTATATCTATTGGATGATAACTTTTTATAAGACGCCATTAATAGAAAGACAAGCGTATCCTTTTACAAAGGATACATTACAGGAAAGCATTGTCGTGGTTTTTGTTCTGTACTTCCGTTTGACAGTTAGATATTGTAACCTCGCAAGATAATTTAAGCATTTTTCTATTCTACCTGATCATGTAATAATTTACTTCGCTTGCATCTCTAATGCCTATATAATGTAAAGTGAGAGTTGCTGTTCTGTTGCATTTCACAAGAATAAGATGATGGTAAACTGTAGTGCCAGATTCAGCCACACAGCTGGCATCTGTTAATGTATCGACAGATATCATTATGTCTAAGCATTGGGCAAAATTTATTTCTGGACACAGTCCATGATCACCTTTAACATTAACCTGTTTCATTGACTTGTGCCTTATCACACTAATCATATCATTTCCATATTCTTTCGTGGCATTATCAGATTTATCTGTTTGCATTTATCCTTTCAGTTGGGTTGGGGTGTTGGCTTCTTTTTTCACTGTTAATATTCTTCACAGCATATTCTTCCCCCTCATAGTGGAAATTTAGGTGTTGAAGCACCATAAATATGTTTTAAAGTTATGGAACTTCTTGACTGTGCATTTATGTCTACATTAATCTTAATAAAAGGATGCAATATGTTACGGTTCTGGTTCTCTGATCTTCGCCATGATACTAGTAATGGTGCTTGAACATATGTCATGCGATTTTGTTTTATAATGACATAATATTACATGCTTCTGCATTTGTATATTGGTTCGTGCCCTTGCAAAGCTTGCAATATTTGATCTTCCAGATCTGAAAGTTGTTTTGTACAGTTTCTTCCTGCGATGGTTCTGTGAAAATGTGGATACTTTCGGGCATTTTCCATTATATTAGTTACCATTCTCTGTAATGGAGTCTGCGAATAATATTCATTGCCATCAATGAAGATATTAACTTCTGTTATGATATTCTTTAGGATTCTCATCTTTTATGCCAGAATGCATGTGAAATGTTAAATGAAATGAAAAACAAACGCCATAGTAATGAGCTGTGGTTGAATGAATTAAGTAGTTTAATAAAGATGTCACTCACTTTCTCTGGCTTTGTACTAAGTCCATGATACAAAATTCCTTGTAAGGATATGATATGTACAGAATCAACTACTGATATACATGGAGGTTCATAAAACTTGTAAACTGAGAATATTCAAAGTTCGCATCTGTTTTGATGATGGCTGCTTAGACTTAAGTAATTTTACATGACTGGTTGATGATCTCTGGGGCAAAAGGCATTCTTAAAGTAGTTAAAGTCGCATCTGTTTTGATGATGGCTGCTTAGACTTAAGGCCAGCTATATACTCCACAGAAAAATTTACATTAACAAATAGAGCTTTCTCGACTTGGAAAATATTGTTCCAAATTTTCCTATTGTAGGCTCAAGGTTCTCAAAATTAATAGTCTGGATGATTAATGATATAAATATCCTTTATTCTCTTATAGTTCAATTGGTATTCCATATGCATGCTTATTGATTTAGGTAGGCCTGATAATATTTAATGGTTTCCCTTGTTGCCTGCATGGAGCAGTTTATATTTGTTGCAGCTGCGAAATACTGTGTTGACATTGCAACTCATCAGCATGGATGTTGTGTTCTGCAAAGATGCATTGGTCATTCCTGGGGTGAGCATTGCGAACAACTGGTTGCAGAAATATCTGCTAATGCATTTCTTCTAGCTCAAGATCAATATGGGTAATTATCAGAAACACACTACTTTGTTAATTTGTGTTCCCAAATCCTTATGTGAACATGCAAATAATTTAATTCTTGATGGATAATTCCTTCTGTTTAAAAACCTGTTTTCTGTTTCTCTCTCCAAAATTACTTTGACTATACTAGAAGGTTTCCTTGTACTGGATGGTAAAACTTATCTGATAGTAGATACATGTGATATAAATGTGGGCTAATAATTTTTAAAGCAAATTCTTCGGTTTGAGTACTAAATCTGGATCTGCATTTGATCATTGATCATGCCTTACGCCAAGAGAAAATTTATATGCTTGATTTTCAAATCGAAATCCATTCACAATGCACTATTTCTGCATGATTTACTAGTTGCATTTCAAAATTTTATGCTCTGAATCCCGAGAAATGTAGGATAGATCGTCCCTTTCAGTTTTTCCACCTGTTTTGCCCGTCAGTTTTTTCCGCCCCCATGCAGAAATTATGTTGTTCAATATATCTTGGAGTTGAGGATCCCATCTGCCACTGCAAGTATAATTTCTCAATTCGAAGATAACTATGTTCACCTGTCAACACAAAAGTTCAGTAGCCATGTGGTTGAAAAATGCCTTGCTGTATTCAACGTTGAGCATCGTGCTCGAGTCATCCGTGAACTGCTCTCAG
>JANTPZ010013551.1:0-30670 GCA_025593235.1 Vachellia pachyceras
AAGGGGCACGGCAAGAGAAGGGACTGGCCGTCGACAGTTTGATGGATCGAGCACGGAGCCAGCCGACGGGTACAATCCGAGCACCACTCATACGCCCGAACACGGCGCTGGACCGACACCACCCCAGCAACCACACCCCGCTATATCCCGAGGGTCAAGCGGGCAAATGGAAGTGAGGGGACGCTGCTATAGCGGTGCTAGGCGTGAAAACTGTCCGAAGACATTGTTTGTTCGGCGGACCTGCGCACCCCGTGCGAGGGATTCCCAAAGTGTCCTCGAGGTGCCCAACCGAGTGAAGGCAACATTTCGAAGGCTACAACGATCGAGGGTCGAAGCTTGGGCGGTGAAGAGGACGGGGGAATCCAGCGCACGGCAAGGCATGCGTGTGGGAGCTCAAACGGGAAGAACGGGGGAGCACACCAGCCGCGCAGCACGGTCCGCCCGAGTGCAAGAATCCAATCACACCCAAGCCTTACTAAGCAACCAGTGGCGAGAGTCTAGAATGGAAGCCTTTCCGACAAGGTTGTGGGGAGGAGTCCCGCCCACTGGTTTTCCGTGAGACATGCAACGGATGCAAGGGAGAAAACATCCCGCGCGTGGGGGACCCGATTCCCCATGGCAACCTTCGCGATCCTTCCCGTTTGAGATCCAACACGCATCTTGGGTCAAGGCCGAAACGTTCCGGAGGCCCTTCCAGTAGGCCCTAAGCCCTCCCATGCGAAGGTTTCCCACGAGCACCCACACGGGCTTATCCGAGCAACGTATAAAAAGGGACATCCGGAGGCACATATCGAGGAACGTTGCTCGGGGCCGAGGCGTGTAGGGAATCCTGTGCATGGGAGGATCCATGTGTGAGAACTAGTACGGGGGGATGGGAGAGAACACCAGCCGGGCGCATGGTCCGCCCGAATTTGAGAATCTACCCACGCCCAAGCCTTACTGAGCAACCAGTGGTGGGAGCCTAGAACGGAAGCCTTTCCGACAAGGTTGTGGGGAGGAGTCCCACCCACGGGTTTCCGATGAAATAGCAATGGACGCATGAGAGTCCCACCGCCCCTTAGCCAGGCACGCACGCATACCGTTCAGCCGAGTGGCCTAGCCGCGCACACACCCTTACAGATGTGGGTTTGGAGAGAGATCTCGAACGTTGGGGACTCGATTTCCCATGGTAAGCAATGTCATCCATCCATGTTTGAATTCCCACACATTTTAGGGTCTATATCAGAGGGGTCTTCTACGGATCGACCGCCGCTGACGAACGTTCCCTGTGGCCTTTCCGGTAGGCCCTACGCCCTCCCATGCGGAGGATTCCCATGAGCACCCGCACGGGCTTATCCAAGCAACGTATGAAAAGGGACATTCGAAGGCACATATCGAGGGACGTTGCTCGGGGCTGAGGCGCGTAGGAAATCCTGCGCATGGGAGGGTTCATGTGTGAGTGAACCCTTACGGGGGATGGGGGAGCACACCAACTGCGCGCACGGTCCGCCCGAATCCAAGAATCCACCCACGCCCAAGCCTTACTAAGCAACCGGTAGCGAGAGCCTAGAATGGAAGCCTTTCTGACAAGGTTGTAGGAAGGAGTCCTACCCACGGATTTCCCATGAAATAGCAATGGACATATAAGAGTCTCACCACCCCCCAACCAGGCACGCACGCATACCGTTCAGCACAGTGGCCTAGGCCGTGCACGCACCCTTACGGATGCGGGTTTGGAGAAAGATCTTGAACGTGGAGGACTCGATTCCGCATGGTATGCATTGCCATTCATCCACGTTTTAATTCTCACACATTTTAGGGTCTACCAAAAAAGTCGCCGGAACGGCAGGCGGCGGCGGCGGCCCCCTCGCCGGCCACCGCCTCACCAGCCGTCACGGGGTGGCGAATGGGTCATAAGCGGTGACCCCCCAAGGCTCACACAAGTTCTAGTAAGGGACATGAGATAGGGACCATGGTGTGTGAGGGCCTTGGGGAGGGGGTGAGGGTGCCCCCTATATATGCTTCTTAAGCATTTTCCATTGTGCCACCAACAGACATACTTTTTCGTGAGATGGCAATGTCCGGTTGAGGGACCTAGAGATCAAATTTTTGCACGATTTTTTGCAGCATTCTTTGGCATGATGTAAGGATGAAAAGTGCAAGAATTTTTTGACACCCGTAGAATATTTTTTTGAATTTTTGAGTGCTAAACCTTGTGCCACCTCCACGGGCCACCGCGAGCGGCGGCTCCGACGATCGGACCCCAAAACATTTAGGAGGGATGAGTACTAAAGAATAGAGGCAATATGACTCAAATGTAATGGGCTAATTTAATTTTGGTACGGGAGTGAAGTTTTTGGACTGTGCTGGACTGGTCCGGGACTAGTCTTGGACCAGTCCTGGCACGTGCTAGACCAATCCTAAACGTGCCAGGACCGGTCCTAGACATGCTGGCACATCCAGCACGGGTCCTGGCATGTCCAGGACGCGTCCTGAAAGAAAATTTGGCTTTTTTGATCCAAAATGAATAAATTATTGTAAATAAACTTGATTTCTAAAATCCTCATGAAAAATTGTTGAGAGACTTGGAAACTAACTTTTTATTAGCTTGATTTAATAAAATAGTTCAATGGACTGAATTATGAGTAAGTTAAAGGACGTTAATGAGAGACTAAACTATTAATTTTTTAGAAGAATTGACTAAAAGTTAGGGAAAGTGATGGAATTGCACCAAATTAAAAACATGAGGGGCTAAATTGCACTAAAAAAAGATTAGGATGCTTAGTGTACCTAAGAAATAAGATCAATGTTAGATTTGCTATTTTACGATTTACCCTTATGAAATGGTTCATAAAATCTTCCATTTTTTAACTTTGAAAGGACATCAATAATGAAATCAAATGACTTTAACATCTACGACTTGTTTGGTATACTGGAATTGAGGCAGATGGATATGAAAATGAACTTCATTTCCATGGCAAGGTTAGTTTAGTACAAAGAAAAAATTATGGAATTGGACTCCATAAGGGAACCAATTCAATCAAAAGGTTGGAAATGATTTCCATGGGCTAACCCATAGATTTCTAAGAGGCTCCATGGAATTCTCACTTTACCCTCCTCCTTGTTCATCTTCATCACAAACCCAACTCCATCAACATCAATCCACAAGTGACAATAACCTGCCATCAACGAGTACAACCACCACATTCTTCAGTAAGCACAAACCATTGCCATGACGATGATGATCTCCAGTGAGCACAAATCATGACTACTGACCTCTTGCCTTCTACAAAGAAGATGGCGACCTCCAGCAATGACAATGACGATCTCCGGCCATCAACGACGGTAATGAGATCCCTATCCACAACTTCATCTTCTAGATACCCATTCATGATGATGCCCGATCCCTATCTTTGATTTCTTGTTCGGCTCTGAATTCATCTTCAAGATTTGCTATAGTGAATCATGTGGTGCTTCTTCTACTTGGGTTCATGATTGGGTTATTAGAGGGTTGGTGGGTGTTCATGAATGGGTCATCAGAGGTTTGGTGGGTGGCCGACCGACGGATGAGCAGGGAGGTCCTGGGTTTGCAATGAAGGAGAATTGGGAGAACAAATATTTTTCTTTTAATGATAGGGGCATTAAGTTCTTTTTACATAATTAATATTCAATTTTAATACATACTAAACGTTCTTTTAAACTCCATATCCATATCAATTTTTATATTCATATTTATTTTTATTAAAACCAAATCAACGTACCAAATGGGCCTTTATATTATTGTTGTATAACAAATATAAAAACAGATTTTAATGGGAGTTTGGGAGCAGTGTTTTTCTATCACTCTTATGTTTGAGAAAACAGAATCACTCTCATATTTATTTAGGAATGCATAGAATTAATTCTCCACAATTAATTTAAATGAGCTTAAATATCTCAAGGGATAACTCAAATGTGAATGTTGACATTATTATATTTATGATGTTTCGTGTCTTAAATAATATGTAGTGTATGAAATAAAGCTCAACAAATTCCCACCTCAAATAAAGTATCTTTAGGTTTTTTGTTAAAAAAATACTTTTCCTAGGAGTAAAATATACTAACCTATAGAGCTTAAAAAATTATGTGTTGGTTTTCTTAAATATCCCTTTCAATTATTTGCACTTGAAGCTACCTTATCGATAAAAATCATTATTTATTATGTGCGATCAATAAAAATAATTTAAAAAATTATAATCGTAAGAGATAAATAAAGTTGATTGATATCTTATTTTAATATAAAAAGAACCCCTTCAACATAATAATCTTACATTTAGGATCAAAGTAAGTATACTATTAGGTCAAATTTGTTAGGCATGTTTATATTTTAAAAAGAAAAGAGATTCAAGTCCTTCAGTCAATAAGTTGTAAATAATATGGTTTATTTAATACTACTACTCCAGCGTAAATACCAAAAAAAAAAAAAAGCAAGAAGTGCTAGCACATATTACACGATATCTAGGAGAATATTTTACCTTGACAAGGAATTTTCCTCACGATTGTATTTTATTGTCAATATCAAGAAACATAAATATACTTATTTGGGTGACAATTAGAGCTGGGAATACATGCCTAACCCGTCAACCCACCAAATTTTGGAGAGCTTGAGCTAGCTCTTCTAACCCGCCTTGTCTAATCTACAGGTTAGGTGAATTGAACCCGTGGGTTGACGGACCAGCCCGCATAATACCAAATAATATATTTTATATTTTTACTTTTTTATCTCAATATTTTTAAAAAGGTATGATAAACAATATTTAATATATTCAAAAATAGTATAAATATTTTATTTTTCAATATCAACTTTCAATAATACTATATTTAAAATTATAATAAAATATTAGTACTTATATTTTTTGAAAAATTGAAAATGTCATTATTAAAAAGTTATTAATGGGAAGAGAATCATGTGATTATGCAATTTTATAGGCAAAAAATAATTTTATTTTTCTTAAAAAAATATATATATTTGACGGGTTGCCTACCGATCAAAGTGGATTCAGGCCGCTAGCTAGCGGTTTGCCCACATTACCATCTCTAGTGACAATGGCCTAGATGGAGGCCATGCATGTTTTTCTCAATCCATGTATAGGTATAGGAAGTTATCAAGGATATCAAGTTGGAAGATATAACTACTTCCAATTCTTAATTTATGAGCTATAAATTCTATATATAACTAAGTCTTACATTTAGAACTAAAAGGAGTATTAGCTAGAAATTTTTATTCTTTTTCAAAGGGGGATGAGATATGAAAATCAGAGAGGGATTCCACACCACGTACACAAAGTGAGTTGGATCCACATATATGGTTTGGATGGCTCAATGTCCCTTGGATTAGGGGTGAGACTATATATCTATGACCTATATGCATGGATGACTAATCCAAGATTAGAAAATAGCAATTAGATTAGGGGTGGTTTTACTAGAAGATTGAGTTTTCTGTACCTAATGTGGCGACTGAGCTTAGATGATTTAAAAGCTTTGTATTGGGATTCAAGTTGCAAAAAAGTTAGGCCCTATGCAACGACTCTATGAAAGCAGTGTGCTATATGGATCAATAAAAGTAGTAAATGTGATTGGTCACTCACCTTCGACCATTCATTTCGAGTGGCTATTAATTAGTTCTGCTAATAGGCTCGCAGCTCAAGCACATTCCATAGGTAACAGCTATAAATCTTATCACATTATATAGGGTTTAGTTATATGAATTGTATAAAGCTATTGTGTTGTATCAAAAACCAAATTTTGTGATATGTGATGTACCCTCCTCACTAAACTATTTAATGGCCTTATGTATAATTTTCTCTCATTTTTCTAAAATATATAGATGTCATCCTTACTGTTTCTTATATATATATATATAGATGTTCACTAAAAATTTTTGGCTTGTTTGACAAAATGTTTAGAAAAACTAAACGCACGTTCAACAGTGTTTTTCTGCAAAACGAGATAATCTCCTTCACATATTTACTTCGGTTTGCATAAAAGTACTTATCTATCGTGTTTCCAAACGGGCACTTTATCATTTTTATAACACCTTACGTCATCTCAACTCAATCATCTTAGTCACTCCCACTCTATGCTCTCATTTCCTTTAAAACCCAACACACACTATCATGTAGGATAAAACATCTCTTTCACCTTATTAAATACTTGCCTATCACACTGCATGAACATTTAGTTTAATATATCTCTAAATTGTAGTCCTACTTAAAGGTGTGAATTATTTAATTGTACTCTCTCTCACACACACACAAAAGCACACAAATGGGGCAATGAAAGCGCACCAACCAGCAGCAGTCTGGCTGTCATTGATGAGGTTGTTGCAATTTAAACGTTGATATATATATATATAGGGGGTCATTGATGGCGATTTATCTTTACCTTGATGGTAGGCTCTTTTTCGCAACGCTTCATGATTCACTTTCACAGCCTTTTTATGCCAAAATTAAGGCAAGAAAACAAATGAATGCTGATAATTTCACAATGATGGTCCCCCCATCTATTCATAGCGATACTCAAATCAAATATATGAAGACCTTTTATTTATACATGGTCCCCGAGAGATAGCTAGCTCTAGAGCTATTCATCAACTCTTTTACACACATAATAATAATGCCAACTCTATATATAAATGTGTATATATATTTTGTTTGACGTATATGTGTCCCCAGCTGATTCACCACTGCTTTTAGGTTGTCATCCTGTCACAACGTGTACCATATTTTTGCTTTGCTTATGTAATATTGCTACCTCATTTTCACTCCATTATTCACAACTTTGTACGACTTTCTACAGATATTATATACTGTGCTTCTCTTTCTTTTGCGGTAGTAGTAGGTTCTTGCTTATCCATCATGCATAATGTCAATTATTACTCACAAATAACGTATGTGTATAACAAGAGATTGTTGAACATGTGTTATATTGTTGCATCACATGGGGAATTAAGAATGTACGTGTAGGTTAGGATTCCTTCATCATCCCTCACCTCCACGTATGTTATTAAGTAGATGTGTCAAGTGATCAAAGATACAAAAGTTCTCCTCCTGATTAAAGGATATCTTAGCTGGATGGTTACCCAATACAATATTTTCCCCAAAACAATGACACAGTTTAACTTGTCAGTATCTATGAATACTCAACCTAGCTTCACTAACAATGTCTACAAAAGGCTGAAAACAGCTAAAAACTTCAACTTGCACCTTTTTCATAGGATTTACGTTTAAAAAACCCTAATTTCAAACGAAATATCCTCAATGGTGCCTGCATTTTTTTTCCCTAAACACATGTATCTTTTTACTAGATGTAATCTTACTCAAAACATTGTCAAGCACTAAATATTGTCATATTTTTTAATAGGCATTTAAACATCGATGAGGAGCCTTGTTGATCACTGCTTCATCTTCTCATCATGTCCTTGAAGTTGCATTGTTTTTTCACAAAACCCTCATGCATGTTCCTGCCTGTTGATTTGAAAGCCTTGGCTTCCTTGTGCAATATTTCTAACTCTAATATATTTATTGAGCTTTCTGTTACCTTTTTATCTATTCTGCAGCTTTATTCCTCTTTCTTAGAACACTGTCTAAGCGCACAAGTCTGATAAAATAATAAAATTCAAGCTGATTTAATTAGGTTAAAGACCACATCATTTTCTCATTAACGTATATTTTTCTTTATTTGCTAACTTAATTCATCACGAAATGCAAAATGCTACATCTATCAAGTAGTATAGAGACTCGTCTAATATAATCTTGTGCACATTGAACACTGATTCGACTGAGCAAGCTTATATATATGTAACTTTAACCAATGACGCGCCTATATATATAAACATCAATTTCGGTTACTTATGTTCAATCTAAACAAAAACATCGATCTTTTGTCCTGAAAAAAGGTTGAGAAAGAGTGAGAATTGTCGAGCCCACCATGAAAAAGCCGGAAGGTAAAGTGTCAAGCTTAGGGCCGGCATGTCCCCCCACTGATGAAAACCTTACAGGGGAAAAATCCATACACAGATACCATCAAAACTGACCTCATTATTGTAAAAAGAATCTGAGGAGGCCTGAACAATATCTTTGTACAACTCAGTTTGAGACCACAAACAACATTATTATTATTATTATTATTATTATTATTATTATTATTATTATTATTAACCGCTGGTTTTTGTACCACACACAATCATGCATACCCACAGATAATGAAATAAAGAGCCTCGCTGCCACTGCGATACTTTTCTCTGTTTTCTTTCGACAACGACAACTGAAAATTTAAGAGTTCAATGAATATATGTAATAGATCCAGATGCACGCACGTTTGGCCAGTTATATTTGTGCATATGATTTCATTATATGCATTAATCTTTAGTTTAGATATACGAAATTCAGCGGTCAGAAAATATGTATGTGTTCTTATTACAGATTTTGAACTAGCTACGTACTATCTGCCTTCTTAATATGACATCCCCTTATAGTTTTTTTATAACACATCCCATTTCTAGTTTTAATTAAAATATAAAGTGAATGTTATGTCATGTATGGATAATCTTCCTCTCCTTTGAAACTTTAGAAATAAAAACCCTAAAGATGTGTGTGCTCTTATTACAAATTTTGACCTAACGACTCTAATATTTAATATAAGATATCATTCGTAGTTCAAACTATAAAGTGGATCAGACAGTACAGACCAAAAATGGTGACATATTTTAGATAGATATACCCAATTCCCTTGAACTTTATTTCATGTATTGATAATCTCACTCTTTTTTTTAACTTTGCACTAAGTCCCCCCAATTACTCTTATATTTGTAGATAACTCGTTTGTGATTATTTTTTTCCATTACTTATTTACACACGGCTAGAAAAGTTAAAAGTTTAGGTAGGCTTATTATTAAGTTTAAGAGGATATAATAATTTATGGTTGAGGATTACCTGAAAAAATTACAAGTTTAGGATGACTTATTAGTAAGTTTTAAATGTTCAAAAAGAGACGGAGAGAGAAAAAGCAATACTCAAAAAAGGAAATGAATGTTTGTGCCAATTTAACGGAATTGCCAACTTATAATAAAAAATTTCATCGCTGAAATTGCATTTTAACCTTTAAGTTTTGAATGTCAAAAGAGTTATCTATACAAGGTTCAAAATTCAAGAGAGTTTTGATAATGATCTTTTAGGCTAGTGGTATGAATGAAAGCCTTCCTATTGGGGGGAAAGGTTGCAAGTAACCTTTAAGTCTTCAAAGGTTACATACCCCTCTAATCCACAGCGAAAAATGTTGAATAGAGTTTCGTGTAATTTAATCCAAGGCTTTATATATATATATATATATATATATATTGTGGTCTTACATAAGCAACTACCACTAAGAAATCCTATAACGAGTCAGCAATATGCATAACAATGACAAGACTATATAGGTATAAGAAATGATAATAGGTTGTGTCAAATTAACAAGTTCAAGAGAATTTTTTAGTGATTGGATTGCTTACTTGGAACTTGATGACAATTTTCCCAACAGTATAGAGTGATTGGTGTTTTAATTTACTACGGTTTCACTGTTTCTCATTATATATGTAAAGGCACAAATGAAAGAAGAATTCATCTATCTCTGCAGTGATGTGGTCCTCTCAAAATGGTTTTAGCAAATAGACGTACTGATAATAATTATTATCTTTCGGCGTGTAACCATTCATAACCGTTTAAAGTTTCATGGGGTCCAATTTATATCCATCAGCATCCGCCAATTATGATATTGTTGAACCAGGAAGACCCAACTCTGACAGCTTAACTTGGGACAAACACTACATTATTAAAAAGAGGAAAAATTAATTATACAGTACTATGAAAAATAAAAGAGCAGTGATGATAACTCGGGTTGAGATAACATTAATCTTTAAGATCCTGTTCATAAACTTGTATCATGTGTTGGACGAAGATGATTGGTAAACTCTATTTTACTTTCTATGCATGATTATTGGTCTCAGGTTCTAGGGGTTGTTTGGATTAGGTCTGTAACTTTTATCCCAGTTACTGTATTTCCAAACTGAAATTGGGATAAATTTTGCAAAGTGTTACGAAACAAGTGAATATGTATATATTTCATCCTATACTCAATATAAATTTCAGTTGACTTTTTTAAAAAAATTAAATAAATTACCTGAAAGTATTTTACTTATATGTGTTATTAGATTATATATAAGTTTACAGTCAAGAAGCTTAGTTTTATGATAAATAATAAATATAAATATTTAAAAGTAATTCATTTAATTTTTAATTAAAAAATCAATGGGCTTAGTATTAAGGGGTAGAGTGTGTGTGTGTGTGTTGTGAATTCCAATGTAAAGGCCAAAGCGCCTATGTCATGATATCAATGTTGTTTTGCCAAAGCTTGTGAAGTTCTGTATTCAAGACTCAAGAGAAAATAAGCTGAAGAATCAAATAACTATAGCAAATTTGATATGAGCTATTTAGAAAAAGAAGGTACAATGTGGGTTAAAAGGATATGAAAAACCTTGCAAATGAAGTGTGATTTATAAGTTGAATGAGTTCTTCCTTCTAATAGGTTAGTGTTTAAGGAAAAGCAGCCAATAACCTCAAAAAGGTTATCCACTTGTGCTGGTTAACTTATAATTCTAATAATTTGTTCTTTGAATGTGATTGGCCTAGAAGCTTACTTTCTAATATTATGGATTAGAATGTAAATAGCATTCTTATAGCCAAAATAAGAGTAAGAAATATACTTCGACCCTATTTGCATTAGCGTGTTGGGAAGTTATATTCATATAAGTAGAGACAAAACTTCTCTCACATATTTATTTTGTAGATCATAAATTATATTAAAGAAAGTTATATATACTTTTTAACTTGAAGGAATACTTTGTACATCATTGCAACCTTATTTCATAGGATTTTTTTTTTTAAACCAATCAGACAAATTATTTACTTCTCAAAAAAGTTTTACCTTCCCTAGCTGCTTAACTAGTTTGAAAGAGATACATGTAGTAGCTATCAATTTTCTTTAATGTCTTTTTCTCTTCCTTCCTTCCTTTTCAACGGCCAATTGCTAAACTTAATAATGGTCGGTAACCTTCGATTATGTTAAAAAATAAACACCTTAAACCTATTAAAAATGATTAAAAGTATATATTGTTTACTATTGATAATAAAGTATAATAAGGTATTACATAAAAAATAATTTCTTTCTTTTATTTGCCTTCTCTAGTTCTTAAAAAGTAACCAGACAAAACTTTTGGCACCTTTGAGCGAATATAAAACCCCTTTTCCATTGTAAAAATGAAATATACAGTATTAAATATTTGCTGTTTTGATCATTATAAATTAACATCATGTTTTTTCATCATTTTTTAATAGACAATGAAGATATTTTATTTATTGAACCACCCTATCCTAGCCTGTCTCATGACAAAGAACTTCATAAGAGATCAGATTAATTCAGATTGTGTGGGAGATTGGCAAGCTCTACCACCTACAATGTTGAATTCCAAAATTTAAATTTGAGATCTTTGGTTATACCTGTATAACTCTATTGGGTAAATTAATTTTTCTGCCCCTATAATTTAAACTCAAAAGTCAGTCAGCCGTACACTTTGACTTAGTACAATTCAGTCTTTATAATTTTGACTTCGTTACTATCGAATCTATAAACTTTGACTCACTGCAACCGAATCCCTATAGTATAAATCATTTTATAATTTAGCCTCTATGTTATAAAAAATAAAATGTATAATAAATGTCATAAACTAAATTATAAAATGGTTAGAATTATATAAATTGAGTTAGAGTGAGTTAAATTTCAATAATTGAGTTGCAACCGACCAAAACTATGGGAACTGATTTCAGAACCTAATCAAAACTATACAGAGACAAAAATATTAATTTTCCCACTACACAAAAATATTAATGATAACAAAGACTATTGTTCATAATTTAGCTCACCGGCGATTTATCAATATATATTTGGGCTCAGTGAAAATTTTTTTTTGGTACAAACAAAGAGAGCTCAAAGCTCAGACAAAACAAAGAGAACACTAGGTGGGGGTAATGACCCCAATATCATACAAGTACACCTCCTGAAGGTGTTGAGGGCACATGAAGTAAGTAGAGGAATATGAAATAGCCTCTTTCGCAAGCGCATCAGCCAATCTGTTCAGCTCCCTAGGCACAAACTGAACAATCACAGTCCACTCCCTTTGGATGAGTTTTCTGATTTCTGAGAACATTAAACCATTGTTTGTATCATTAGAATCAGTATTAATGTTACCAACCAGCAGCTTAGCATGTGATTCAATGATAACTCTTTTGAAGCCATACTCCCAAGCCTTCAAGAGGCCTCTGTAAATAGCATATTTCTCAGCCACGTGAGGTTCACGGCAACCCATAGTTTTAGTAAATGCCAAAAGCCAAGAACCCAAGTGGTTCCTCATGACTCCGCCGCATCTTGCCTTATCAGTAAGTTGCGCTACCACTCCATCCACGTTGACTTTGACCCACCCATCCTCTGGCAGTACCCATCTCTCTTGCTGACCAACCTCTGCGACAGACTGCACTTGCAAAATATCACTGCAAAGAATGAAATGCTTCCAAGAAGCCAGAATTATATTAAGAGGATCAGGAGGTTTTATAAAATTGGCATCAAAGACCTCTTTATTTCTCCAATTCCATAGTTTTCAACACACAACTCCCCAAAAAAGGTCCCAAGAGGAGAACCCCAATCCCAAGCTTCTCTTCATATTCATAGCAACCCAATCTCGAAGAGGACATAGGAAGAAAGCTGTGAGATTAGAAGGACTGACTGTCTTAAGCCAAATCTCCCTCGCATACTGGCAATCTCGCAGAATGTGTAAAGTATCCTCCTGATCTTCGTTGCAATAAGGGCACACAGATAACACATTTGTCCATTTACTCCTCTGGGCATTCGTAGGTAATCTGTTATGAAAGGTCTTCCACAGGAAAACCTTTATTCTCTCGGCTCCCCTCCATTTCCAAATTTGCATGTAAAATGGGCAATTCATCTTCGGTGGCTAACCTCAAGAGAAAAATAGGCACTCTTCACCGAGAAATTCCCATCCGGCGTATGTCCCCAAATAATAAAATCATTGCTTGCGTCCGGTTTAGGAGGTATAGCAGAATGTAAACTGATAATCATCTCTCCCTTCACCAATCTATTCAAGCGAGAGTAGTCCCATCTACCATTGACAACCCACTCGGCAACTGTGGAGTTTTCCTCTATGTGGGAAAGAGGTCTCGAACACAAATCTTTGATCGCCTTCCCCGGAATTAACCACTAATCAGAAAAGAATTTCACCACATTACCATTTCTTACCCGCCATTTAACACCGTCTTCAACCAGCTTCTTTTGTTCACAGATGAAAAGCCATAAACTAGAATCACCCGGCTTTGAGTAAAAAAGGTTTTGCTTACTTCTGAGCATATATTTGTGTTGTAAAACCTCAACCCATAAGCCATGATTTACTAGAAGAAGATTCCAAGCCAATTTAGCCGCAAAGGCACAATTTAGATATTGCAATTTTCTAAAGCCAAGACCCCCATGAGTTTTGGGGAGGGTAATAGTCTCCCATCCCACCGGGTGAAAAGTTCTCCTATCATCAGAACCCCAAATGAAATTGTGTTGGATCTTTTCCACCTCACGACAAAATGGCTGCTGGAACTTTGGCCACCTGCATTGGATAGAGAGGACAGGAGCTAAGCACCGATTTAGCCAGAGTGATTCTTCCAACAACCGAGAGGCAGTTGGCTTTCCAAGCAGATAACTTGGATCTAACTCTATCGACAATGCATTGGAAATTTTCCGTTGGCTTCCTTCTCTTAGACAGAGGGAAACCAAGATATCTCCCAATTTCCGTTGATATCTTCATACCCGCGATGTTCTGGATTTTCCCTCTTGTCCTTGCTGATATTTTTTTGGAAAAGAAGATGGAAGATTTCTCTCTGTTAACCCTAGCTCCAGAAGCCTAGCAGAACATATTAAGGCAAGACATCATGATCGAGATCTGATTCTCCATGGCCTCCCCAAAGAGGAGAAGATCATCTGCAAACATAAGGTGGGAGATGGAAGGACCCCTTCTAGTTACTCCTATGGGTTTCCGAAGATTACCGTCCACCGCATCACTGATAATGTAGGAAAGTTTATCTATATAGAGGACAAATAAGAAAGGAGAAATCGGATCTCCTTGACTGAGACCCCTCTTCGGGGTGAAAATTCAGAATAGGATCCATTCCACATAACGTTGTAGGAGGGAGAGGAAATGCATTCCATGATTAAACTTATGATGCTCTCCTCGAACCCTCATTCTTGAAGAATCCTCCTTATAAACATCCAATTGACCCTGTCAAAAGCCTTCTCAAGATCGATTTTGAGAGCCATAAAACCTTTCTTTCCTCTCGATCTATTCATAGTATGAAGAATTTCCTGCCTAATAATAATGTTATCCTGGATGTGCCGTCCTGGAATAAACCCCGCTTGAAAAGGAGATATAACATCATTCATAATTCTCTTCAGCCTCTTAGCAATAATCTCCGTGATACATTTGTAATGCACAGTACATAGGGAAATAGCGCGGAAGTGTTCCACTTTTTCACGATTCTCTCTCTTGCGAATAAGGACAATTAAGGTCTTGTTTGCCTAAGCGAATCGCATATGGCCATCGAAAACAAACTTCACAAAGTTACAAACGGTTTCTCCCACTGTATCCCAATTCTTTTGGAAGAAAGCAGAGGAAAATCCATCATAGCCAGGAGCTTTAAACGGTCTCATATCAAAGATCGCCCCCTAATTTCCTCAATACTCGGAGAATTACCCATTTGGGTCAGAATATAATAGTCAATAGCAGAAAATCCAGTACTCAAACTTAACTCCAAGGGATCGCCTCCCTTCTAAAACAAATTCTGAAAATAATTCATCACCATATTCTTCAAATCTTCCTCCTTCTCCACCCAAACACCACTAGCATCTCTTAGAGCACGGATTTTATTTTTTCTTCTCCTCGACTTAGTTTTCAAGTGATAATATCTTGTATTCCGATCCCCTTGAGTTATCCAATCAGTCTTGAATTTTTGGAACCATTTTATCTCCTCTAACTTAAGAATCTTCTCTAGCTCCTGTTGCAATTCAACCTCCAAATTACCCAAGAAGTTTGAGTAGGGGTAGGAAGACGATCTTTAAATGCCATCAAGATGAGCCAAAATATTTTTCTTTCTTCTTTGAACATGCCCGAAAACATCTCTATTCCAATCCAGCAACTTCAATCTTAGATTAATCATGTTCGAATCCAAATCACCATTTTTAACCCAACAATTAGTTAGGAAAGATTGAAAATCACTATGAGCTAGCCACATAGCTTCAAAACGAAAAGGCCTAGCCCCACAAGAGCCTCGGAAATCCATCCCCAATGAGAGAATCAAAGGGTTATGATCAGAAAAATTCGTTCGAGGTAAAACCTTAAGGTAACAATCTGGAATAAGAGCTAAAATGTGGGAATTAACAAGAGCTCTGTCAAGCCTTTCATATAACCTTGTACAACCGACAAGAAAAGGCCCTTTCCAAGTAAATTTTGAACCAACAGCCCCCAGATCAATAAGATTGCAAGCTAGGATGATGTCATTAAAGAAATTCATACGGACCAAGTTTGGCGCAGAACTTCCAACACGTTCGTTAAAGCAACTAATATCATTAAAATCACCATACACAATCCAAGGCCGAGAGATGCCTCTAGCCATATGTTGAAGTCTTTCCCGTAGCATCTTTCTAAAATCGGAGTGAGGAATAGCATACACAGCTGTGATTAAGAAATTGGGAATTCCATCCATAAAGCATTCGCAATGAAAGAATTGTCTATTTTCCTCTATAATATTAACAGAAATTGAATCAGATTTCTACGCACCAATTAAGCCTCCTGACCTGCCTTCGCTAGGGATAAATCTAATCTCATCAAAACCCAACTTGCTGATCATAGGAAGCTGAGAAGGGTTGCTGCACTTAGTCTCAGATAAAAAGATTAGACTAGGATTAGGGCCTTTAAGGACAAGGCTTAAATTCCTTAACACCCCCTTTCCACAAGCACCTCTTATATTCTAATATAAAATTTTTTTATCCATAAAATAAATATAAATAAAAAGGAAGCCAAAAAAGAGAAAAACTCACTCAGAAATACCATGAAGTTGGGTCTCTGGAACGAAGGAGCTCTTAGATGCCAGAATGAGGTCTCCATCCTTAGACAATGGGCTGCTAGTAAGTAACCCACTCTCACCTCCATCTAACTCCATGCTAGCGTCCAGCATGCCATCACGCCTTGTGTTCATGTCTAATTCGCTTGCAAACCGGCCCATAGGCAAGTGATCCAACTCCTCAGCGTTGGAGATGGCATGAGGCCTAGTTGGGTCTTGCAAATCGGGACCCATGGAATAATTAATCAAGCTACACGCCTAATCCAAGGCATCAGCATCCATGTCACACACGTTTTCCTTCATTGCTTCATTCATGTCCGATTCACGTGTTTCTGCCAGCGTCGCCATTTTGTCATTTCCTCCTGCCTTAGTCATATCATTATCCTCGATAGCTTTACCCATGGTCAACATCAACACTGGACCTCCATTCTTCCTATTTGACTTTGCTTCTTCCCTCCCTCTTTTCTCTACCTTTTTTAGACTTGCACATCTACTCTCCCCATTATCTAGCCCATTTTGCAACTTCACAAGTGTCCCTTTCATAGGATTGCTCTGGCCCTCCCTCTCTTCTTCTCTTTGATTATCACTCGTACAGTTCCGCGTATGGACATACTCTAAAGCCTTCTTTCCAGCCTCCTCCCAAGAGTTGAACTCTCTTTTGCAGCAGGCATATCTTCTTGATCAGGCTGAGAATCCTACGCCACGTCAGCTAGAATGTTGAAGCGTGATCCATCTCTCCCTGCCTGGGTTGATCTCCGTTCCCCTCCTTGACTTTCCGGTGCCTGCGCTTCTCCACTATTCTCCATTGTTCAGAAGCTTTTCCAGTCTCCTGAGGCTTTTACACCTCCCTCCTTTGTAGCCTCATCTGATGGTATATTTGCATTCTTCAAAGGGCAAGACTCTTGCCTGTGTCCATAAAATCCACACCTAGTGCAAAGAAGGTGTAGACCTTCATATTCTAAAAAGTGTTCTTCTCCCTCCAGCATGAAACCAAGCATGAGTTGCTTACCCAGCTCTACCAACACACAAATCCTAGCAAAGTGCCCACGTAACTAGCAAGAGGTATTCATGTCCACTTTCAAAGTTTTACCAATCCTATTCCCTATAACAGTTAAAACTTCCTCATCATAGTATTCCATAGAGATCTTTGGAATCCTTACCCACACAGCCACTTTACTAATTGTTGCTATATGAGGCTTGAAACCAGGTTCCCAAGGATGAACAGTCAGGTAATGATCAAAGATAATCCATGGCCCTCCTGTCAGTGCATTAAGAAAATCGTCCCTGTTCGATAACTTAACAACAAAGTATCCATTCCCAATATTAATTACATTAATTATACCTTTCCTAGCTCACATCGCCTGAAGCCTTTGAACCAACGTCTTATACCCAATCTGTCTTCCAAGCAGTTTCACAATCACAGCTAACTTCCAAGCCTTGTATAGTCTCTTTTTCATCCTATCGGAGAAGGAGAACGTTGGGAAATTTCTCTTAGGATCTTCAACAGTAATACAAACAAATTCCACATTCTCAACACCTCCACTACTCTGAGACTTATCAGAGAAGGAGTTGTCGAATAACATGTCATTATCTTCATCTTCATTTAACTCTTCATTCCTTGTAGTTCCTTTGAGTTTCTGCACGAAAGACGTTCCCCCTCCTGATAAGAGCTAGTGACACCTCTTAGAGCAGGCCAATCTTCTTGAAGATTGTTAAACCTAGTGAATCTCGGATCATTCTTAACTTTCTTTGAGCTTCGCATCAAAAGATCTTCCTCCTCATTTGATTGAGGAATTCACAACGTCTTTTTCGCTTCTTTTCTCATTCTTGGGCTCGGTGAAAGTTAATAGGAGGTCCTGTGAAGCGATTACTAGTTAGGGCCTATTGTTTTGCCCTAAAACCCTACTAATTGGGCCTCAGGTTATACATCAAATTTTATAGAGCACAGACTTTAATGTTGGCCCAATTTGAGAGTCCCATTTTTTTGTCCTCAAACTGTTAAACTGGGCCTTAAGCCCACATAATATTATAAGCATGCTTTTCCTATTTATCATAACGCAGAGAACGTTGGAGTAATAACTTGTTTCCTGGGTGAAATTGAAGCTTTCAATTTTTGTAATAATGAAGAGCGACTCTCTAAAAAAATAAGGGGAATGAATTTTTTTTAATGGACACGTAACTTTTTATTAGAAGCAATCATATGCACTATTGAATAGTAATTGTGAAGTGTCAATATATTTCTAAATAGGAAATTAAATCTTGATTCGATACATTATGAAAGATTAACCCTTCAGCTGGATTCAACCCTATTTATAAATAAACAAGTCTTTTTGGCCGTGTTACTTTATATTTTGTTTACACTTTTTGTGTCCGTTGTCTATTATGTTCGTTAAGGCGTTAAGACAATTATGAATTTTGAGAATAAAATAACAGCACGTTTCCTTGGAAAATTTATAAGCTTTTCCATTGCTCACTACATAAATATCATCTCTCATTTTTCATATATTATTAATGCGAATTTATATTATATTATATTATATTATATTATATTATATTATATTATATTATATTATATTATAACATGTGATTGCTTTCTCATTGTGCAAATTGATGATTTTATGGACTAATTAAAATTTTAGATAGAAAATGAAAGTAAGTTGGGACCGAGAGAGAGAGAGAGAGGTGTTTGGGAAATTGATTGACACAGTCATGTTTGTTCATATCATAAAATAATGGAAGGAGGTGTCTCATATGGAGATAAGAATGAATAGGCTACAGAATGAATAATAATAATAATAATAATAATGAAAAAGGGAAATAGAGTACTTGTTTTGATTACCCATCCACCATCAATCATCATCACTCATATTTTCACTCCCTTTTGTTAACGGTATAGTTTTAAAACAAGGTTAAAATTAATTAAAAATAATAAATATATATAAAATAATTGTTTTTAATCATGGAATAAAGTAGCAACAAGGAAAATCATGAAAGAGGTGAAAAATGTAATTATTAGTCTAATTAATCCAAATGGAACCTTCTAAAAATAGAACAAGGCAGTTCATAAGCAAAATCTTTATAGATAAAGAGGGAATAGAGTAGGTATTAAAAAGTACAACTAATCATTCCATCAGATTAAAGATAGAAGTTCAAATTTTTAACTTTATCTAAAAATAAAAAAATAAATTCATTCATATTTAATACTATGATTTCACAAATTACATTCCAAAATGTCATAAAAAATGTAAATTATACTTAAAAAATGTAACTAATACTTTTTTCATCAATTATAGTAAAAACCAAATATTTATTTTCTTCTTCAATCTGCCTTTGAGACAAATATTACAATCAAGTATACTGTATGCTTAGACAGTTATACATCAAATCATGTCCCAGCCTTGTCTGCCTCTGATTTTTCATATTCAAATATTTGACCAGTATATTTATTCCATTTATTTTCATTTGGCTCTTCTCTGCAACTTGTAATTTTAAGTTATAGACCTCACAATCAATTGTGCAGGCTGTCCATAAATCATTTGAATAATTATGACAATGGTAACAAAAATTATGATATATACTATATGTGGAAAATTATTTTTTAACTTACATACATTTAAAATATCTGTTTTAGTGCATTAAGTTTTTTTTAAAATTAATAATTATTTATATATGATTTGTTAGTAGTACATATGTCAAACTAATTTCCCTTTACTTTTTCAAACTGATTTCTCTTTTTTCAATTTGATCTTTCTTTGATGAATTTTTTCCTTTTCTTTTTTCAATCTGATCCCCCAATTATGTTATATATACACACTGCTATGATTTTATTTGTAAATCATTTCTAATGTATTTTACATAATATCAAGAAAAACCTTAAACTATATTAAATATACCTTAAAATTCAATAACTTTTAAATTTTATCCTTATTTGATATATATTATATCTAAAAAACAAAGTCAACATAATAATAAATGAAAGATGGAGTTATATATTCACATGAAAAAAATTAATAAAGTGTTTATAAATATGATCAAAAAATACCATTTCTCTCTATCATATGAATAATGTCAAAGCAGTATGTGTGTGTATCAATTCTTTGTGGACACATCACATTTTGAAAAGGGACAAATACGACTAGATGCAAAACATAGTCAAAAATTGAATCAGATCAGTCGATTCAGGGTTAAAAGCAAATGAACCGACCGTTGGTCCGGTCAGGACGGTTGATGAACCGTAGACCAGGTCAAATCGGTTTGCTTTTTTAAAAAAATTAAAGCTATAAACACTAAAAAAAATGGAACTAGAGTTGGATGATGTGGTTCACTATTTTTAGAAAAATATGGTAACAAAACTAGCATTTAATTCTCTATTTTCTATTTAAACAAATTTACTCGTGATGATATAAGATAAAATTAATTCATTTTATCCCAATTGTTTTTACTACTGCTATTTAATTAAACTCTTGAAATTAAAAAAGGGTAAAATAAAATAAAATTATAGGTTTTGCCTATTAATTTTTAATATAAAATATAATTATTAAATTATATTATTTAATATAACAATTATGACTCCGAATTGATCCCAATCTAACCCATCAACCCTTAAACCATCGTTTCACCCGATTCAATGCTCAATCCGAATTTTTGAACCTTGATGCAAAAACATATCCCTTCCACATTTTTACTTTGGGGTTTGATTCCCTTGGCTTCCTTATTGATAACAATTAATGGGCTGAGAAAGTAATTGACCGAATGAGAGAAAAACAATCTATAGATTGCAAAATTCTAAAGTAGATTTGCTTCCGAATCTTGATAAAGTATTGATTACTTTTTTATAAGCAATTCACAATTCGTTATTCTATGAGAAATATTTGATTTTGCATTATGCAATTTTCGTATTATTTTTTCATTATTCTCCGAAAATAATTTATTATCACTTAAAGAGATGAACGGATCTTCCAAATCTGTTAACCAAATGTTAGTCTAATCTAACACGTAATGAATGCACAAATCTATTTATTGAGATTGCTTTTATGTATATGTAAAAGGAGATAATCTCTTTCACATATTTACATCGGCTTACATAAAAGTATTTCTCTACCGCATTCCCAAACGAGCTCGCTATCATGAAATAAAAAAAACGATTCCTCCTATATTTAATATAAAACCCTATTAGTGCAAGACAAAAAAAATTAGATCTCACCTCAAGAATGGTATATAGACTATGGAGTACCATTTCTGTGACAACTAATACTCCATGAAATATGAAACGGATAGGGTAATATTTTTAATTTAATATTGATGGTTTAATTGTTTTTTTTTTGGCCAACAATATAATATTAATGGTTTAATTAATTGATTGAAAAAAAAAAACGTATGGGACATTGAAAATGACGATGAATGATGATGATTGGTTGTATTAAATCACAAGTCTGACAGACATGCATGTTACATCCAGATATTGTGTCTCAGGGTACAATACATTTTGCTATTATTGGCGTCACTGTTTGGTAGGAAGTGGGGAATCGAAAACGTAATTCAATTAAATCATCATTTAATTTGATGATTTGATTATCTCTGAAGATGATTTATACCAACCTGCCCTTATTTTCTTACATAACTTGTAGTATTGGTTTTTAATTAATATTCTCTTATAGAACAATCCTACATATAATAATAATCTACTAACACTATTTCTCAGACTTTGGCCAGGTCTTATCCTATTTTTCATTTAATAATCTCTTTCGATTTGATCGTAACGTTGAACGATCGAGTAATTCTATTAAATAGTTAATTTCTTTTTTTTCACAATTTGCTTACTTATCCTTTTATTTGTGCTACATATGTCGAAAATATTAGAATGGTTAATGCCTCGTTTGATACGTTGGAATTGATTTTAGTGGAGATGGAAATGGAGATGGAGATGGAAATTGATATGGATATGAAAAAAAGAAAGGGTCAAAAAATCAATTTTATAGAATTTGAATACAATTTCATGGGTCACATCATTAAAATCATTTCTACCCATTTTGAATTTCATTTCCATTTTCACCTTCCAATTCTACCATACCAAACATAGGAAATGAATTCTATCATATCAAACGAGACATAAATGTTTGATTGATTTCTTTGTCTTTTCAATATATATATATGTATGTAATTCACGGTAGATTTTATATTTAATATTGATCATTTTCAGAGTAGGTCAGAGAAACTCAAAAGTATGATTGAATTTATAATTATTCAATTCTATCAAATATTATTTTCCTTTTTCTCCTCCTGCTCTACTTATATATTAGAGGAGAGAGATTTTTTTATTGTTAATTAATAGAAGTCGCCTCGTTATAAATTTATTATATGGAATAAAAGTGTACTCCTAATATATTGTTTTAAACTGTTATTTTCTTATAACATATGTACATTAAATATATAAAAGTATACAAACAATTATTAAATTTTAACATGGAGTCGTAATATTCAAGAATTTTCTTAATTCTAGTTAAATATGCTTAAAATACCTTATAAACAACACTGGAAAGTATGATATAAAAAAGTGTTTTGAAATATTAAAATCGGCAGCTACTATTTTTATAAGAAAACTCTAACAATATATGAACATTATATAATCACAAATTATATATATATATAAGAACATGACACATTACATGGTTTTTTAGAGGAAGTGGTGAACCAACAACGCATTCAACGAAATGGTAGAAGATACTGAAATCATGATTAATGATTTGTGCTTAGCGATAAGTTAATATAAGCTGTGGCCATTTGGCAAAAAAAAAAAATATAAGCTGTGGCCATTAATTATTATTAATTCTAAAAAAATGTGATAACCATGCACGATGCCGATGATGGTGTGTCGTTTACTGAGTAAAGAGAGATGAAACGACGATTCGGGCGAAGAGGTGAGGTCCATTCGGGAAAACGATTTGGATTGATGAGAGATCAAGCGGTGCCGTGTCATGTGCGATGATGACTTGTTTGATGAAGAAGAAGGCACATGTCGTTTGTCGTTTGGTCTAAGCATCCGACACAGTCTTGAGTCTTGTGGCATTTCTTGGATCCAACGCCACACCCCACCCACACAATCACATGTTAGGATTTTGGTCGGATCGCATCATATCCATCCATCTAACCATGCCTGCCAAATAAATCATTTTAATTAATTTATTATAATAAAAAGTGGTAGTTACCTTATTAAATTCGTGTAAAATTGAATTTTTAAGTCTACCTATATTAAATAAGGTTTTAAAGGAAATAGAAGAATACAAATAGTCATATCTAAATATTAATTACCAGGTAAATTAAGTAAATAAGCATTAACTAAACTCAAAGTAACTTTTGTTATGTACCAAGTCACTTTTAGAAGAATGACTATCTTATGTCCTTAATGTAAAAGCTAATTGATTTTTTTAAAAAATTAAGAAATATAATAGGTAATATATTTATCATTTTTCAAACTAATTTTTCTAACCTGTAAACTAATTTATAATCAATAATATATATAAATATTTCAAAATATATGTTACATCTCCCATGCATTGGGTTTCTTTCACATATTCTTAGGTTTGTGCATCATGTAAACTATGATTTCTTTACTATATACATATGTTATTCTATTAAAGACAATCTTATATGAAACATTTTCAAGCACTAGATGTGGATGCATTTATCAATGAATATTTGAATTTTAGTTCATAAATACATAAGAGACTATCTCCTTCCGATAACCCAAATATGTTCGTTGGTGCAAATTAAAAATTTTATGTGTATGTATTCATATATTGCACAAAATACGCATAATATATATGATAGGTAATAAATTTTATATTTACTACCTTGTGTTAATTCAGAAATTAAAGTTGAACTTACAAACCACAATTATAATGGGTTAAAGGTCATTTTCACTTGGCATCAACAAAATTGTTTTTGGATGCAATGTTACCTTGTAAATTTTAAATAGAGTTCAACCGCGGGTTTGAACGTTAGTTGACTTAATTAAGTTAACGGTCAATAAAACTAATGGTCGGAAAAAAATTGTTACATTTTTTATACTTTTGAGGTAATATCAAGCCTATTTAAAACTTTCAGAGTAACATTGTACCCAAAGGCTTTCGGGGTAAAAATGACATTTAATCCTTATATAATTGATAAATATGCTAGTAAAAAAAGAACAAATTGTAAAATGCACACTACAATGGTCGTGTTAATTTTTTTGCCAGACGCATTTAATTATTTTAAAAGAAACATATAATTAAAAAATACATGACATTAAAAATGCAAAATTTCATGTAAAATATATGTATTACTACCAGAAAAACGCCATTTAATGACGGAAAAATCTATCACTAAATGGTTATTTTCTATCAGAAAATTTCCATTTAGTGATATAAAATATTAGCGACCCTCGTTTTAGCGATGGAAAATAACTATTTAGCGACAGATTTTTCGTCACTAAATGGCATTTTTCTGGTAGTATGATATCACATGCTAGAGAGTCTTACTCTATATTTATATTTATGTGTGTGTTATGATCTGTTTTGCCTTAACAACTAGACAGTTTTATCCATACATGTTCTATTTTGATTAAAAATTTGGATAAATATGTTAAGAATATTCCAGATAACTGTTTAAGATTGTCCAAATAATAGATAAGAATGCGTTGTTCATAGCCTCCATCAAATTCTTGAGTATTTTCAAAGCAAATTCAATAGGAATTTGACACCTTTGTGTCTCCCAGATTTTTTGAACTGGCCGTAATGATAGCCGCCGTAGACCTTTTTTTCTGCCTTGTCTAATTAAGTCAATATTTAAGATTTGTATGTGAAAAATTAGGTTGTCATGCATTGGACATATATTTTTTTTAATCATGACTCAGTTATATCTTATTCATTTTTTATAAAATCACCAATTATATCCTGCCTTGTTCTTAATATAAGAGCAAGCTGGAATTTTTGATAAATCAGTTTAAAAAATAATAAATATCTCAATTAATTATTTTATCAAGTTCTCTGGAAAAATCAACTGGCTCTTATATTAAAGATCAGATGTAGTATAATAAAAAAATCATGCAGCTAAAAATGGTACAACATGTCCGTTTAGGTTAGCTGTATAAACTATTTTTTTAACCTGATTTACGGTTCATAAGGCAAGTATATAAAAAAAGTTTTATTTCGATTTGTGTGACATAATTTCCTAACGCTCGTATAAACAGAAAGTAGGCTACAAGTCTGCATCTACAGATTGCAATGGATGAGTTATAAAGGGTTACATTTATATAAAGGGGGAAACTTGAAAACAAGTGAAAGGCACAAATTTCTGATCATTTAAAAAAAATATTTTTACATAAATCGTAATAAAATCATTCTCACATATTTGATTCAGATTATGTTAATCCAAACACTCATTATATTCATTTTTAAGGCGTCTCTAAGGCTAACGAGGAGACCACTAAATAAATTCTTGTTGCATATAAAAAATTAATGTTCCCAGTTAGAGGGTTGGGTCCATCAAAAGTTGATAGTTTCTCATAACGTGATAAATTAATATTTAAATATTTATTTTTTTTATACTTACACTTAATATCTTGCAAATGGCAATGCTTAAACAAAATTACATCAGTCTCAGAGATAAGATATACAAAAAAAAGATAGGAATAAATTAAAAAGATTATTATTTTCGGATTTGTTGAAGTATGCAAGAAAATCATATTAAATGCACATGGGATAGTGTCAATTGTCAACCATTGAAAAATGTTTCAGTGCAGTGAGCCTTAATCCAAAATTAGACACATTTTTTAAGTATTAGTGAGAACATTTTCATTAACAATTTAACATATTTTAGATTAAGGTTTCATTTATAAATTATTCTTAATAAGGAAAAAATAACAAATTGGGAGACCCCGGAAAGCAATATTTTCTCTTAGGTACGTTACACCTACATATTATACATATTGTCTTCATTTTAAAAAAAAATAAAAAAAGCATAGATTTTTTTAATGGATAAGTATCACACAATTATTTTGAATGATTGAAGATAAAAAAAAAAGATGATTAAGGAAGCTGACAGGTGTAATAACCACCTTTCATATTAGCATTTTAAGTTAATGAGTTGGCTCACTTCCATTGCTTTAACTTTTATTTTAGATTTCGTGGGACGTTGCTCTGGATTCTATGATTTATGATTGAAATTTACTCAAAATATTCCTTTTTTTGTTTTTAGTTATATATAGAAGATAATGTAAATTCAGTAAGAGTTATTATTATATAGCATGTCAACAATGGAAAATTCTTCAAAGCACCAAATCCAGAAATTATTTATTTTTAGTTATATATAGAAGATAATCTGAACAGTAAGAGTTATTATTATATACCATTCATATATATCTATATAGTATATACAATGGAAAATTATTCAAAGCACCAAATCCAGAAATTATTTTTTTTAAGAATCACTGGTGATAACTACTCATTCCATTTATAAATTTAATTTTTTTAGTGGTAAATACATTTTTACTCGTAAATTGAAGATAATTCGACGAATAATTTTTAGTGCATGAATGCGAATTAAAGATAACATTATCGTACTTTGTTAGTAAAATTTTTGAACATATATATATAATAGAAATTTTCTCTAAATTAATTTTGAATTTGTCAATAATTAATTCATGAATTTGGTCCTCAATTGCAGTTTTTTTTTAAATCAACCAAATAAATAGAGATGTCCTACACACGTATAAAAATGGATATAAAGTAATATATAATCACATGATAAGTATAAATAAGAACGTTTCGGAAAGGAGACAGAAACAATAATTAAATAACTTGTGTGTGTATTATTAAGGTAAGGTTCAACTAATTTAATCTTTTTTATGGCAAAAAAAATCATCCTTTAAAACATACTCTAAAGAACACTAAATTTCAATAATAATTCTCACTCACATCAGCCTCCCATCAAACATTCCATCAACTTTATTTTGCTTTTTCAGTGTAAAATTGATTGTGATCAATTATTAGTAGATCAACATCATTAATGTTTATATTATATATATATATATATTAAAATAGAAGGATTTTAACTTTTGGCTTTTACTGATACTCCATCTTATTGTTGGTGTCTAAACTAAATTTGGATAGTTATATTATATATATATATATATATATATTCTATCATTCACCTGCAAAAAAAAAATGGCCCATCCATCATCTTGCAACCTTTTATTTAAGCCGAGGCTTAAAGATGTGCATGGTATCAATTAAGTTAAATGACTCCAGCAATTTTAGATGGTTATATAAAACTTGGAACTAGGTTTTGGATATTGCATGCGATTGTTTAAAAAAAAAATAAAAGTGTACTGAAAGTCATCTACATTTGAATGACTTTTAATTTAGTTATTTGAATTCATAAAACATATTTCTAGTCTTTTAATTTTAACATTATTAGTCTTAGCTAATTTAGTTGAATGACCATTATTTAAATTTGTTGAGTTATAATTTTAAATAAATAAAATTGATTGTGTCGAGATTAATAGATTAAAAATATTCTTTATAGAATTTAAGGGATTAAATTAAATTTTATTATAAATTTAGAAAATCAAAGGTATGATCTAACCGTTAAAAAATATACAAAATGTATTACATGTGATTTTTAAATAGTATGGTGTGATAAAAATTTTATTTTTAATATAACATTGATTAACTGACACTATTTGTATTATATAGTTACGTTCATTTTCCAAATGCATGTCACTTTTAAACTTTTCTTTATGGAGTTTGGTATGTTTACTTATGATGTCGCCATCACTGTAAATATTAAATGATAAAGTATTAGCTGAAACCTTAAAAATATACCAACACATCACATCACCACTCTGTACAAATATTACACACTTACCTGTTTGAAAAAGAAATAGAGAATTACTTTTACTTAAGTTAAAATAAATATATAAAGTAAATTATCTTATTTTATGAAAAATACAGTTGAACATGTGTTTGACTTTTCTAAATGTTTCACCAAATAAACCCAATATAAGATGTCTTACCACATTTCAATTTTAATACAGTTAATTTTATCAAAAAATTTTAAATATTGAGAAAACATATTTAAATACTGATATATTAAATTAATTTTTAAAAACAAAATGACTAACAAAAAAGAATCATTGAAACTGATTGTATTTGATTCAGGAACTTAAAAATACTTTATAAAATAAGACAAAAAACTAAAATATTGTATAAAGTTAAAGGATTTCTTTTACCTTTTTTTCTAACAAATTGAATTTGATATGCATAGCTTGCTTTAGTTATTGTGTGTTTTGTTTATTTAGATCAATTTTTAAAATTTTTATTCTGTTAATAATTTACAATTTACTATGTCAATAATAATCCTTTTTTGCCCATATATGTCAAAATAATCCTACACTTACTATTTAGGATATATTTTGTGTAACGTAAGGATGATTATTATTTTAACTATAAATAATAAATTTTGTTTTATAAACTCTATAAAATATACGATAATATAATAATTTATAAAAAAATTTATACAAGCAATCCAAAAAAGAGATCATATAAACTTATTATGATATATAATAACAAAAAAAAGATTGATAATTTTGGGAAGATTTTGGGTTATGATCTTGTGCTGTGAATCCTCCTGACTCATCTCTCTCACACACCATGCATGTCATTATTACTCACCAAAACTCCAAAGAGAGAGGGGGGCCCATCAAGCCAGCCATGAACATGAGCTCGAGCATGGCTGCCAACCAGTGACGATACAATAAAATATTGCACGGCCACGATCTCCTCTCAGATCTCTTCATCCTTCTTCATCAATCATCTAATATAGATATATATAAATCTCCACAAGCTTCCCTCGCTCTTGTCATCGTAATTTTCACGTTCAGAGTTTCAGGCCCCAAAAAGCTGTATAAAAACCCATCGTCGTCAGCCATATTTAGATCATAGAGAGAGAGAGAGAGAGAGAGTAAAGGATAGAATACACCTTTGTTCCATTCCTTTCTGTGAGCTGCTTTTTTCTTTCCTCGGTTCCTCCTGATCCCTCCAGAATTCAGAGAGGAAAAATCAAAGCAAGCAGCAAAAAGGTGCTTCTCATTATAGTTCTTTAGACTTTCTATCAATTCTACTTTCTCAATAATATTTGAGGCTCTATCTCTTAGAACTTATGTCAACTTTATGCCTTTACTTTTACGTATTTTGCTTGCTTGGCCTGAGCTCCAGCTTTATGGAGTATAATTTCAAACCTTCTTTTACCCCCTTGAGTCACAACCACGTGAGTTTCCTTCTTTGTTCAGAGTGGAAAATTTTGAAAAATTTCGCTTCCCATTTTGGTATGAACTTTTCATTTTGATTTGAAAGTGCAAAATCACCTGAGATAATGGTCAAATATATTTTTATTCTTTTTTCTTTTAATTTCGCTGGTGAAATCTTCTCCCTACTCCGAGATATCTGTTCGTTCGGTAGTTACGGGACGCTTAATCTGAATTTTGTTGTTTGTTGGCGATAACAGTATCCTTGAAGCATACGTGGAATCAGGGCACTCTGACGAGAGCATATCGGAGGAAGATGATGAATAACTCTGTCTCAGATAACAGTTTTTACATCGAAAGTGATGAAGATGAGGAAAAGGAGCTTAACAAAGGAGAAGCTGATGCTGATGTTGATGGAAGCGATTCAGATTCTTCAAATTTTTCAAATGAAAACCAGCAGCCGAACAAACCAAATTCGTATAACGTCTCATGGCCTCAGAGTTACAGGTCAACTCATTCTTTCATCTGTTTCCTTCATTAGATTTGTAAATTTCTGAGCTGCTTCATTGAGTGAATTCTTGTGTTGTTTTTCTATTTCTTTTTTTCCTTCTGAAAATTTCAAAACTATGTAAAATCCTATTTCACGGGAAAACGGTTAATGCCATCGTTCCCCCCATTTTTTTTTTCCCGATTGCAGCATAACTTTTGCTTCTCTGCTGGGAGTAGAAAAATCCCAATCCTCCTACTTAAAAATTTTATGGTTTTGCAATGACCTGATGCGCGTTCTGTTCTGTGCGTTCATGCTTCTTATTCCTATCTAAATGGGCTCAGCTAAACCGTCTTTACTCAAGATCAAATGTTCTCTGATCATCTATCCAACTGGGGAAGTAACTTTCTTCGTTTTTTTTTTGTCAAATATGAAGTTTGCGGGCCAATATTCTCATTGTTAGCCAATTTACTGATTCAATGTCAGTCATTTACATTTTCTGAGAACAAATCTGCCTGTAAACAAATTATGCATGTCTTGAATGGAGTGAACTATGAATCCTGGGTGATTTGGTTTTCTATCATCGCTTTTAAGTGCGTTAACCTGGACGCTTATTCGATTGCAATCAATTTTTCAGGCAGTCAATTGATCTGTACAGTAGTGTACCATCACCAAATA